>JARQSV010000270.1:93479-108036 GCA_030142285.1 Calameuta idolon | reverse complement strand
CTCTCTTCCTTCTTCTTCTTATTCCTTTCTGGCTTTATGCCCTTATGGAGGGTTCTAAGGGTTGCTCTGGGAACCAGAGATAAGTTGCGGAGAACCTCTGCCCACCAAGCTACACGTTCATGATCACGTTAAGCTCCGCTACGACGGAACATGCATTATCGACGGAGGCGATGATCACAAAATCCTACGCTACGATTTAGCGCCATGTTTTTGGTATCGCCTAAAACCGTAGCGTTGTGCATCTCGCTACTCATCTCTGTCGTAGCGTTGTGCATCTCCCTACTCATCTCTTATGAAAATCGGCTCGTCGGCAATCTCCATACTCATCTCTGTTATAAGTTCGCATTCAAGTTTTTCTTTAGTTAAAAATGTTTTATCCGGCCGGTAGGCCGGATTTTTGTTCTCGTAGTAATATAACGTAACTTTACGTGAGACCATTGTTTTCATGATTTTATACGATTATTATTAAATAACTGCAATGCCAGTATTATTGATAGAACGGTAACTTGCATTGACTTGACATAACCTAGAAGTGGCTAACCAATGTCGAATAACATGTGATAAAAATAAATTAATATCATGACGTCCAAGACGGTATTTATTACTCAGGAAGGCCCTGCTAATGCTTTGGCCCTCAATAAGGATAATAGTCAAGTAGTAATAGCTGGACGTAATGGTACGTATATTTACTCCAATTTTGATCTTTCTAATTTATTTTGAAATCCTATTGTCATATAACAATATGATTATTTCTTTATAGTATTCAAGATATTTGCATTGCTAGAGGACAGATTTGAGGAAGTATGCAACCTCAGAGTAGGAAAAAATTTAAATTTGAATTTTTCATGCAACGACGTTGCATGGAATCTGACAGATGGTGAGAGGAACTTCTATGCACTAATCTCAATTAATTTTTATACCTGTTACTGTGTACTCTGCTACACAGAAAATGATATTGTTTCTTTTAGATCATATTTTAGCAACTGCTGCTACTAACGGTGCAGTAGTCGTATGGAATTTAAATAGACCATCTAGATCCAAACAGGAGCATGTTTTTGTTGATCATAAACGAACAGTTAATAAAGTAAGCTTTCACATGACAGAACCCATGTGGTTAATTTCTGGTTCTCAAGATGGTACTATGAAATGTTTTGACTTGCGTACCAAAGAAGCTACAAAAACATTCTATAGGTAATAAATTTTACAGATAGTGTGCACCCTCTCATGTACTTACTATAGCATATAAATTTCACAGCAATACAGAATCCGTAAGAGACGTACAATTTTCTCCCCATCAACAACACACATTTGCAGCTGTATCAGAAAATGGACACGTACAACAATGGGACTTACGACGTCCTGATCGTTACTTTCAACATTTTACAGCCCATAGTGGTCCGATATTTGCCTGTGACTGGCATCCTGAAGCTACATGGCTCGCAACAGCCTCCAGAGACAAAACCATAAAGGTACCTAAAGAACATAAGTATTTCAAGGTCTGCGATACTTTAATCTAAACAATATGATGTTATAAAGGTTTGGGACCTCACAGCGAAGCCAAGTTGTGACTATACGATTCATACCATTGCTTCAGTGGGTCGTATAAAATGGAGACCGCAAAGAAAGTATCATATAGCTAGCTGTGCTCTTGTCGTGGATTGCAGTATTAACGTATGGGATATCCGGAGACCATACATTCCATTTGCCAGTTTTAATGAGCACAAAGACGTGCCAACTGGAGTTGCATGGCGTGGCGATCCTCAGTCATTCTTATCAACCAGTAGAGTACGCAATTTTATTACTACACAACTTTATCAATCAAACTGTACTCCTTAAGCCACAAATTTATATAAATATCAATTTAGGATTGTAACTTGTACCATCATGTATTCAAAGATGCTACGAGACCAGCAAGTAAAGCCAATCCTCAAGGTATTGCTCTTAACGCTAAAGGCGATATCGCTTACGCGTGTAAAGTCAATGTAAACGCTCCAACGTCTTCGGTGCGAAAGCAGCTCATATACCCAAGGTAAGTCGAAAACCTATTATATAAAAATAAAGAAACATTAGTTAATACATTTATCAATTTTCTCACAGGAAAATGCCAACGAGCAATGACACATTTTACATGGCATTTAGCATGATGCACAGATTTACTGTAACCACACCGCAGGAACCCAAATGGTTTAAAGCCTGTGCCGAAGGTTATTTGTTGAGTGGTAGACTAAATGAAATTTGTGATCACAATGCAGTTGTGGCTAGCAAAGCCGGTCGTAATGATGTAGGTTCTTTGAATGCTCGTTAAAAGGAGATACCTATTAATAAGATTTGTTCCCCATTTTTTAAAATTAGATCAGTACTGTTTGGAGTATAACAAAAACACTGTATACGGATTCTTTGGGTAACATTCTAACTACTCCACCGACAGTGTCTAAGGAAGATGCAGTGAACACGTTAAATTTATCACAAATGGCTATTGGATCGAATGTAGATCAAACAAATACGGGTAGGTGTATACATTCTTTGTATAAACATTCCAAAAGTATCGAGGAACTTGGTTAATTAATGTAAACTTCCTTTAAAGGCCACGAGAACGACGTAAAGTCTCTCCAAGGGGAAGCACCAGGCGTGATAAGCGGAGGAGACGATGAAACTGAAACCGATGAAACCCCGGAAAATCACCATTTTATCGGACCTATTCCGTCCGGGTAATTTCGCGAACCTTGCCAGACCGTAAGGAGCAATCCTTACTGTTTTGTTAAACATTGTAGTTACAGGCGCTCGTTCTCGGGAAGCAAACGGCAACCAAAGGGTGATTTCTTTTTCGGAGAGGGAGAGCTCGAGCCAATGACAATGGAGTATACCAACGCGTATATGCACAATATTATTAATAACGATAACGACTGGACTCTACCAAAAGAAGCGTTTCCTTTAAGACACGAAATACAGGACAGATCACCACCGCCAGAACAATTCCCTAATCATTCACCAGACATAAATGATGACACAGGTGCCATTACCGTCGAAGATCAGCCATGTCAACTGATAGTAACAGCAATCCCAAAACCAGTATTTTGGGATCCAACTCATTTGATAGAAGAGGCACTGAGACATCACGCAGCCATAAGAGACATTCAAACATCAGTCTCAATCCTAATTGCCCTTGGGGAAAGACGAAAGATTCTCAATATAGAAATGGCTACGCAGGAGCATTGGCTACTCGAATATATAGATATGCTTGGAAGGTTTCAGCTCTGGGAAGTGGCTACGCAGGTACCCAACCTAACCATAGACTTAATAAAATTAATTCCAACCACTTGAGTGTATCGATAGGCTAATCTTTTTTTGTTCTAATTCCCAAACAGATTATACAACTGGCTTGGATGCCTTCGGTCTCCCAATTAAATCAACAGTCCACGACAATTCATGCATGCTGTTCGACTTGTACAAAACCATTACAGAGATCTGCATGGTTGTGTGATCGCTGTCATACATCCAGACATGCACTGTGCTCTATCTGCCACCAGGTAGAGTAACAACAATACACATAATATTTTGTCTCTTGCTGAACACGACTTCTCTCCAGTTACATTGATTTCTTGTCTTCAGGTTGTACGTGGTATCTATGTCTGGTGTCAAGGATGCACGCACGGTGGGCACGTCACCCACATGAGTGAGTGGTTTAACTCGAATAGACAATGTCCGACAGGCTGTGGTCATCTTTGCGAGTACACTTAACAGAGAGCCTATTATACCTTTTACAATTTCAAACACAAGACTGCAACGATGTTATTACGTTCAAGACTCTCGTATAAGATCGTGGCTCTATCGATCTCCGTTATACTTACTTCCTCTAAACAAGAAAGTCGGTACGTTTACAAGCTGTTTCACAATGGTCTATTTATTTGCTAGATAGTGAAAAAGGATAATTCGGTTCCATTTCAGTGTTACGTCATGTTAAACACGAGTGTATATATTATAATTTAAAGAATTAAACAAAGAGAGGCATTGTAAAACAATGACGGACAATGATCATTACCAAAAATCCTTATCTCAAGCTTTGACTTTATTATTATTCTTCTTGAAACGTACTAGCACAAATATATTTATATATTTCTATATATATTATATATAAATATATAATGCTCAATCGTTTCTCGCTGTACGCGTAAAATATTTTTATTTTGGTCTCACTTTGATTTTCAACATGTCCTATTTAGTACGGTGTCAAGGATAGTAACAAGGATCCTCATTATCGTAAACATACTCGTATTCGTATTAAACGTACATAACTTATATTACAATGTTCTTCAAGCCCTGTTTCTTTTTTTAATTGGTACTGCACTTTCATTCATTAAACGATCAATCACACTCCCGAGGTGTTCGCCGCGTAACGTATTTCGAAGTAGCCATAGGAATGCATATGCAATACGCTCGAATTGATTGGAATTATGATAAAAATTTATAAAAAATGTTTTATCGACTTCAAGGATTGTTTGGGCATTTCGTTGATATAAAAAAAAAATGCCATTTAATAAACGCGCGTTAATAAATTCTTTCTAGATCAAAATTTTCCTACCGACGCAAAAAGAACAACTCGAGTAAAAATGGCATGTCGATGCACGATTGACTCCATGTTTTTTTTTTTTTACAATATAATTATCAATGACTCGTAGGCATTACGTTCTCAGAGTTTCGTATCGATGGAATTTAATTGTCAAAGGAGAATGCTCGATTAACCTAGAAAATTCATGTCTCAAAAGATGACCGAGCTTCGTTAAAAAGAAAAAACCATGTAAATTCCAACCACACGTGGACACTCCGAAAATGTATGGATTTACGAAGTAATAGGTAAATACATGATTACACATTGTTAAGCAAGCAGGACAGTGGCCTAACACTTTTAAACCGATAAAGCTTCGAGAATTTGTAACACTTAAAAAGGCACGTACCAGTTGCGACAGTAGAAAAATATAAAAACCAATTACGATCGGATGTACGTACGTACTTTGCAGAGAAGCTATTGCCAACATAGCCACGTTAACGAGAGGTTTACTTTCGCTTACGATCAATCTCGAAACACTATCTTGCGCTATTTTTTTTCCTCTCTCCTTTATATTTTCTACGCCTCTTCTCTATCCTGTCTCGAGTCATTCGACGAACGACGACTAGTTCCAAAATCTTTTTCTGTTGTACTCAGGAGTATCGGTCTTTCTCTTTCGAGCGCAAATATTAATAAAACAGAGACGACGATACTCTAACGTACAAGGTTAGATTTTCGAACGCGCCTTAGGACTTGGACCACTTGGACTAACCAGTCGTTTGATTCGCTCTTTAAAAAAAATGGACAATGTCATACGACGAGTTTACCAGCCATGCCTTAAAGAACGAATTTACGAGTCCTGACGCCCTGAGAGATAACTGAATGACCATTATTCGAATTGATTTCATTCTAAATGAACCTCACGGAGGCTCGTCTTTGTTGTCCCGAATGCAAGTGGTGATCTTAGTACGTTAAAGTCTATCGACCGCCTGACATAACCATTGTGTCATTTTAATAAACTAGATTTTCAAGTTAAAAAGCTTCTGTTTGGCCATGTAGCGACGATTTTCTTTATTGCCAATGTGAATTTCGAAAATCTGTTTTATCCACAATGATAAATGATACAATGTCACGTCAAGTGGTGTCATCGCACAGGACTTGGTGTAAGTTTGTTGCTTTATGAGTGGAAATTAAAAAAAAAAAGATGTAATACTCGATACACAATCGTGAAGGGACTTACAGGTTAAGAATACTTCATAGAAAACGTAGGATTACGAGTACTTAACGCAAAACAGTGGTTCTCTTTTTTTATAAGCTATTGCGAGGATAATTCGCTGGTTAAACGTGACTTGACTTTCGCAATTGTTTGACCGATTCGCTAATACGAAATGACTTTGTAGCGATTGAATCTATTTTTTTTTTTTAGTTTCTTTCCTTTTACGCATTGTACCAAAACAGAGTAAGAGACTCCTCGACGACTTTAGAATGCATTTAAGCTAAATACTCGTGTACAATTATTCCTTCACTCTTCGTTGCTTTACAGTGACGAAGACGATATTCTCGTTATTGAAAAATTCTATTGAATAAGGAAAACAAGCAGAAGTGTAAAAATCGTAGAATCGTGTACGATGAACATTTTTTTTTCTTGTGCTTTTACAACGAGTCTTTCAACGTTGCATTACATATTAGCACTAGGAACTGTCTTAATTATCAAAGATGAGTCTTAACAGCATCCATTATGACTCCAGGCTGTTTATTAATGGCGACATTCTAGCTAAAGCCCGAGTAATCTTATCAAGCGAGAATGCAGTGGAGCAGGTCGATGAAAAAGATACAATATTTTGGCTCTGCTTGCGAGTGAAGATATCAAGAGAGAAGAGAGTGAATTTAAATATGGAGAATAATGTCGTCGTGCCACTGTAAAGCGTAATAACAAAATTTTTGTTGTCTATTAGAAAAGACCATTTGCGTTACGCATCTTAATTCATTAATCTAATGTCAGTGTGGCTTTTAGCACTGTTACAAGCTACGTATAATTGTCTGTTTATTTTTTGTCCCTTTCTTTTTGTTAAAGCAGAATGCAGCAGTTTGACTTCTTCTTGTTTTCGCCCCCCTCGCCCTGGTTTTCACGTGCCTTGCGAGCTGCTATTGCGCGCATCAAGTCAAAGAATACCTGAAAATGTTTTACTCTCTCTCATTCTGAGCGTAGAGTCACTCCGATCAATGAGGCAAGAGGAGAGGAGGTTGACTCTTATCAATTTCTTTTAATGTTCCTCGTGTATAATCTTTCTACAGTTCTCTGAATCCTTTCCTCCGGATACCGAAGATATAATCTCTTCAGGATCTTGTAAAAAAATTTTATTAGACATGCTAAGCCCGCGTAAGCAATTGCAAGCAATTTCAAAAAAAAAAAAAAAATAATAATAATTAAAAAAAAATGAAAGAAAGTGAAAGAATGAAGAACATCCAAGGATAAGAAACGAGAGAGAAATCTTTCGACGTCTTACGGTAAATAAAAATGGCGTGCTTATTTTAGTGCTTGAAATTAATAAAAAAGAAAGACAAATATATTAGGGCCAGCTCTTACATACATGTATAAAATACTAAGGATGCTAGATATATAATTTACCAATACTTTTTAAAACTCTTCGTTAAGAACGCACTGAGGGAGGAATCTCAAATTAGGAGTAATAAAAAAAAAAAGAAGGTGCAACAAACAGTAATGGCCAACCTAGAGAATAATGCACTTCTTTTTCTTCCTCTTGGCGCGATCCTTTCCACGGCCATTACTCGCAGACTTGTCTTCGATCTTGCGCGACCTTATTTCACGCATCAAGTCGAAAAATACCTGAAAATGCGCAAGTGATGCTTTGTCTCAAGGCTCCTGAGCACGATGCTGCTTAAATCAAATGTAATTTCAGAAGGTTTCTTTGCTCTGTAAATACTTTCTATTTTTATTTACGAGTAATGTTTACGATCGTGTCAGATGCCCATGTGAGATTTATGGACTGACAGATTTACCAAAGCAATAAATTATATGGCGACAGTGCAGAGTCAAGCCAGTTAAGTGACATGCGAGTGGAATTATTCAAATTGCAGTTAATTATTGTAAGATTACCTACAATTACTCCATATTGCTTCACTTTGTTGCTACAATAACGACAAATAATTTTTTATAAAGCAAATGATATCTTACCTTGTCAACATTCTCTCTGGTTTTAGCACTGGTCTCGACATAAGGCACACCCCATTGCTGCGATCTGGCTTGTGCATCTGCTAAACTGACTTTTCTTTTTTCTTGAAGATCGCTTTTGTTCCCCACCAAAAGGAAGGGAATGTTTTCATCGTTTTTTACGCGAAGAATTTGTTCCCTGTGTATCAATCATATGTTCTATGGTAATTTTTGTCACGGAAGGATTAGAAAATGATGCCTGCTTCTCAGTAACACCCACATATAATTAATAATCCATTACACTTGAGTACACAAGATTTTGAATTTTTATATTTTTTAAATACTCCAAGATATGCCGATGATTCACAGGTGAATTGTTCAGGAATTTTTAAAAGATAGAAACTATTTCCTTCTTTCAATTGATGTATAATTTAACAAGTTTTATTGAAAAAAATTTGACAAAACTCACCTAAATTCCTGCGTGGCCTGAAAACTGTCATCTTCTGTTATGGAAAATACACAGAGAAATCCTTCGCCACTGCGAAAATAGTTGTCTCTGATAGCAGCATAGTCTTCTTGTCCTGCTGTATCTAAAATATCTATTTGTACTTCCTCCCCATCGAGAACAACTTTCTTCCTATATGAGTCAGCCTTTGTGGGTTCATAATCTTCAACAAACTGAATAACACATATTATTATATTAATACACAAAGTTTTAAAAAAGATTATCAGTGGTCACACTGATAATAATATGCTAAGATTAGACTATGAACATGTACTTATAAGGAATATGATATAACACCCACACACCTCATCATACATAAACTGTAGAGTCAAAGCAGATTTCCCTACACCTCCACTTCCAACCATAATGACCTTGTGTAAGGCTTGGGTAGCTCCAGGTTTCTTCGACATTATCCTTAAAGAAAATCAAATACAAGAAATTAATGCACATCTATATGTATAGAAAAGAAATATAAAGTATATATCAGAATAAACAGTTAGGTACAATACACAGTTATAATAGATACATAAGACTTTTCAAGAAGTCACACGTTACACTAAGAAAGTAGTAGTAATTAGTATTAGTGGCCAGAGCTCCTTGTTAAAATTGCCTATTAAAATACTTCAGAAGAACAGAGAATGGGAAGTTGTCAGTGTGGGAAATCTCAAGGAGCATTAAGTGTGGTAAATACAAAAACCTTTGTTCCAAGTAAATAGCAAACCGTACTAGAATAATACAATAATACTAGATAAAAAAATATAAAAATTTTAATACATTAATTAACAATGAGTACACCCATAGATTCCAAGTAAATTTATTAAAATAAAAGGGATCGCATGACAGTCCTCCAACGCGTTGAATATCACGTCAAAGAGTAATGAATAATGATAACCAATTAACAATCGGATCATAGACAAAGTTATAGGGAACAATTAACGCGAAAATTCAAGGCGTATACAAGGTATGAATAATGAAAAAGGCGGTGCCGCGCTGTCGGCCGATATATCCTGTCGATGAATGTTTTTCACCTATTACCACTTTCTATTCAATATTCATAGGAATTAAGCGGAGTGTCCTTAACTCGACAGACAAAAGTGTTACCAAGAGATTATGAAAAACAAGCAAATACTCAATAAAATGCACTCGAATTACCTTTAAAAATGGTACAATGACTAAAGTCCGGATGGTACCGTACTGTATTGTGCCGAATTGTAGAGTAGCGTACACCACCGTACACCCGTCACACACTGGTTTGATCTTTCACCACGTTAGTCACTGAGAGACTGGCGCTGTACACTATCTTACGATTGCTTACAAATGTATACAGGTAGAACCTAACCTAACCTAACCTGCTCGCTATTAGGAGCGAACGAGTTTCCCCATCACACAGCAACAATTTTTATACACACAAATTGTCTTTTGCACGGCATTTACTGTGATTGCAAGGAACTGCAGAGATTGATAATATTACACGAATGCACAATTTTGAACTGTGATGAAAAGGATTGATAATTCTAGGATTCGATATACGTTTGTTGCGTCTACTAACATTTTTAATCTACTGTGAAAAAATTATTAGGATCTTCGTAAGATGTAAATTGCGAGAATAAGGATTCGATAATGTTAAGAATATGTAACAGTGACACTATTTATGGAGTCGAAGTGATTGTTGAAGAGGCTTTGATATTGAATAATTTAATATCAGGCGTCTACAAGATACGGAGACGCATGCGTACGAATAATTGGAGTGTTTTTTACGAAGCCTGTTTTATTGTTCTTGACATTGTGAACCATTGTTGCGCGAAAAGCAACGAAGAGTGACGTTGGGTGAAAGTGGTGTTCTTTTTTATTTGATATTACGGATATCTTGTAAAATACAGTTTTCTAATTTGTTAACGAGGATGTAGCTGTTTCTTGTGTAATTTACGTATATATTGACGTACGTTCAGAAAAGTCTGACTTGATACATATTTGGCTGGGTTTTATTTCGCGTGCTTTGTGTATTAATTTGAATTTTGAAAAAACAAAATGAGCAGTGTTAAATTGGAAGTTCAGTGGTCTCCGATTCACTCGAATAAATTTATTACATGGGGTACTGAAATATGTCTTTACGAAGTAGCCCAAATAAAGGATACCGTTCGACCATCCTGTGAGTATTTTCTTTTGGAGTTTATCTGATGTTTACAGATTGGGTAAATTGTGATTTCTTTTTTTTTGAACAGGTATTAAAATCTCAGACTCTACGATTGCGCATCTTCTTGCTACAAACACCAGTCATCATTACGTTAAATGCATTGACATTTATCCTCAGCCCGAACCAGATATTCTTCTAGCTGTGGGGCAGGCTAATGGTAAAGTTGTTTTAACAACATTTGGACCTACTGCGTTCGACTCCCTTGGTCTCACTGGAAAAGAGCTTGGTAAGCGTTAGTCATTTTATAATATTAAATTACTTGACTAATAAAAGTTGTTTACACCAGCACCCAAACACGCAAGGCAGTGTAACGCAGTAGCTTGGAATCCGGTGGATCCAAATCTGATTGTATCTGGATTAGATAAATATCGCACTGATCATTCAGTACTACTTTGGGATGTTCTTAAGAGTCCATTCGATATTGAACGTATACACCATCACAGTACAAATCAATCAGATTCTGTAAGACCTATATCTGAGGCTGGTATCTCGGAAACAGCTCACTCTCTCGCTTGGTTTAATAATGAACCACGATGTCTAGTTGTTGGAATCAATAATAAACATTTAAAAATTATAGATTTCAGAGGTAACGTTAACTTAATAAATTTTTAAGAGAATCAATACTATTTATTCTATTATTAATCAGATGCTGTTAAGGTTGTCAATGCGACTCCTACGAAAGCTGTGTACAGCCTATCTGTGGATCCTCACAATGACTATCACCTGGTTTCTCACATTGAGAATCAAATTACTATTTGGGACACACGATATTTTGAAAAGCCTGTATTGACGTTACCACAGAGTAGACCAGTAACAAAAGTTCTTTGGTGTCCGACAAGGCACAATTTGTTGGGATCATTGCAAAAGGATTCAGGAGCCTTACACCTGCACGATGTTCAACATTGTGGTGTTGGTGGTGGTGGAGAAGATACAGAACCAGGTGCTTTGGAAAGAACTGTGGTACCACCGTGGTCAAGTCACCCTGCTAGTTTTTCATGGCATCCGATACATGTAAATAGATTACTAGCTATATCTCAGCAAGGTACGTTCAATCATTTCAGTTAAGTAGCTACTTCACTATTAAAGAAATTAATGTGTAAACATTTTTGCCTAAACAGGTCTTACGGATTACACTGTGTTTGAAAGAATAACAGTAAACTGGGCTACGAGATCATATCTTGCTTGGAATCACGCATCTAAATCTATTAAATATATTTGTAGCAATGACAATATTTATAAATCGCTAGATGATATATCAATTTTAACGAAATCACGAGCTAATGCAGAATATGGACTACTGGTAAGGATAAAGAGAGTTCTATCTAGTGGATAAAAATAGCTTCGTTCTAGATATATTAATTTTTAGCCGGAATTGTCACAAAATGGAGATTTAGCAGAAAATGAGACTTTAAAGAATCTATGGCAATGGTTGTACCTAAGTCGTTCGTTGGTAGATGATGATACGATACAAAGTCCTGAAAACAAGCATCCTGGTGTCAGGTAAAGTTTCATGAGTCAACAAATAATAACTTTTCAAATATGCTTAACAAACGAATTGGGTATAACAGGATGGTGTTAAAACTTGACGGACAGCAAAATAGTACTAATGGCTTCACAAAGTCAGAGCTGGTCCATCGACCATGGACGGATATTGGTTCTAATCATACCGCAAAAATATATAGGTAATTCATTGAAGTACTTGAAATTCTAACAAAATATGCATTTAAAAATAATTTAATGTTTCCTTGGATTATAGATCGTCGGATAGAGATAAAGCACTGCAACTCTGTGGTTGGCGATTTGACAAGGAGACGAATGCTCTTTACAATCATTTGTTTCTTGAGAGATTAGAGAGAGAAGGCGCATACCCAAGAGCAGCAGCCATTTCTGTTTTCAATCTCGGCTTGCGACAGGCAATAGAAATTCTAAACAGAGGTGCCAGTAAAATGTCTCTAGCAACAAATCTGAATATTGTAGCAATGGCTCTTTCTGGTTTCTCGGAAGATAGAAACAGCATGTGGAGAGAACTGTGCTTAAAATCCCGATCTCAACTCTCAGATCCTTATCTTAGAGCAACTTTTGCCTTTTTGACAGCTGACAATGATTCCTACGAGAATGTACTTGTAAGTAAGACAATGATAGAAGGAAATATTATAAATTACTACAAACATCTACTATATACGTTTCTGTAGAATGAAAATGGCATGGCTGTGGAGGACAGAGTTGCGTTCGCCTTAATGTTTCTTTCTGATAATAAACTCCATGAATACTTGAAAAAGTTGACACAAAAGTTGAGCGAAGAGGGAAACTTGGCAGGTTTTCTTCTTACAGGTAAATTATTAGCCATATCGTTATGCAAAGTTTCATTCACTCCATTAATTACTAATGCTCCATTCCAGGTGCTAGCATCGAAGGAGTTCAATTGCTAAACAGATATTTAGAAATAACGGGAGACGTTCAAAGCTGCAGTCTGATAGCAATTAGAGCTTTGCCGCCTAAACTGTTGCAAGAGAATCAAGTTCAAGTATGGATAGACAGTTACAGGGCACTTTTGGATGCTTGGAAAATGTGGAATCAAAGAGCACACTTTGATATTGCAATGAGAACATCGACTAATGAGAAACCACCCCAGCAAGTTTACATTTCGTGTAATTTCTGTGGGAAAAGTATATCTGCGTATATGCAAGGCTTAAGCAGAGCTAGGGGACCATTTGGAAGACTTGGCGGTACATCAAACAAATTGAAGGTAAACTACGTCGTGAATTTATCAAGTTCTTGCTGATAAATATTATTTTTTATTTATTCTCACGTCGCAGATGTCTTCATGTCCGAGTTGTCGTAAACCGTTACCGAGATGTGCAATCTGTTTGATGCACATGGGCACAGTAAGTGGTTTGCAAACGAGCACGAGTAATGCAAATCGCTCTGAGGAGGATAACAAATTGACTGAATTCAGTAGCTGGTTTACTTGGTGTCAAACATGCAGACATGGCGGTCATGCTAATCATATTACCAATTGGTTTCGGTAAATATTTTTTAAAAAATATTTATTTTTTAAAAGAAAATAACTATTCTGTTACTTAATACAAAAAAATTATTGTTACAGTCACCATTCAGAATGTCCAGTAACAACTTGTAGATGCCGCTGTTCATCATTAGATGCATCGTTCAAAGCAGGAAGCCTGTTGCAAATCATATAACCAGTAACACTCGCATCACACCGTTACTACAATTTTTGTAAAAAAAAACAGTATGTTAGTATGATATAAACAATTAATTTAAGCTGAAAAGTATGTGTATAAATAAAAAAATTAACCTTATTCATTGGAGCCAGTGGCACAGTATTGCCACTTGTCATTTCCTAGTAAGTTCAACGTTACTACCATGTCATTGTAAGCCGCTTCATCTATATGAAATTAAAAAACTATTGAACCACTGTCACCGTTTGATCAGTTAATCCTATAGAAGTTTGAACTTTTACCGAAATCTGTAGCTGTATCAGCTGGAAATTCTATTAAACTTTCACAGAGAATTTTACTTTTACTTTCAACTTTGCCATGGACTTCTACATAACCTGCAGGAAGACCATCTATGGGTTCCGAAAAGGCTACATGAATCTTTGCATGATCCGTAGTTTCTATTACAGCCTCCTTTCCACTGGAACTCAACTAATACAAAACAAACAAAAATTATTAAATATCAAGAATTCTTGTACACTAAAAATCGAATAAGCCCTTTTGTAGGGTTATTGAGAAATGGTTATGAAACTCACATGAGTTATTGTGCCAAGCAAAATAACTTCTTCTCCAATCTTTTGAGCTAAACGTGCCGCTTCACAACGTACTTTCATTTTGAGCACTAATTTTTCGCAATGCACAGAACGCGTTAAAAGAATCTAATGAAAACAAGGAAACCCAAACACGTTTTAAACTGAAAATATTGGAGCCAAACGATTGGACGTTCCGAAATTCTCCGTCACACTACGGACATGATGGTGTCCCTGTTTATCCGCATGCAATTGAGTGAGACACAACTATATGCCTTTCGAAGATCCGAAAAGAAAAGCAATAGTTTTGAAAAGTACGATAGTTTAATCTTTGTAGAAAAAGCAAGCTTGAAAAGTAGCTTAAAAATGTGAAATAC
>JARQSV010000270.1:72841-93379 GCA_030142285.1 Calameuta idolon | reverse complement strand
AATAGTTTTGAAAAGTACGATAGTTTAATCTTTGTAGAAAAAGCAAGCTTGAAAAGTAGCTTAAAAATGTGAAATACATAATTCTTTTTTTGTGAATAACTTCTATATCAAGATGTTTAATGATAATGAACCATTTGTACATTACACATGTATTTAATAACACTCGTCGTTTACTATTATAAGCGGCGATAACTTTAATGTTTATTTAATTTTACTTGAATTAATTGAAGACTTCTTTTCTACAGTTGCCACGATCATGGAATCTTTTATGCGATGTAACGCCTTCAAATCTTCTTTTACGAAATTATAATTATAATCACAATATTTTATTAACGTATACATCTTCATCACTTAATATTCATTAGAATTATTTTTCATACAATTATTGATCCACTCGTTAACATCTTCGAATTCCAAACTCCTAACTTCATCTACTGACAATAGAAAATGATAGAACTGCTGTAACTGTTCAGTAAAATTCATTAGTATCCCTTTATCCGCTACTTCCATATCCCAGCCATTGGTATTTTCCACTTTGACCTCTGGAGTGTTAGATAATGGGAGCATTTAAGCTTTATTAGTGATAGTTATTTTTTGAGATACATCTCTGGTTCAAATATGAAAATTAAAATTTGATGACAAGAATAAAAAAACAATTGTTTCAATTTGCTGGTCATTTCAACTCAAATACTATACCATATTCCACGTATTTGTAATTGTCAAAAGAGATATCTCATCCCAAACAAGTACATGATGCTGTTGAATATTGTTAGAAATCGTTATAATACTATTTCATGAATTGATATAAGTAATTATATTTTGCTCGATATGACATTAGCTGCTATACAGCATCGATTCTATAAAATACATATAAGATATACATTTTGTTTCTTATATCCTAGATATAACACATTTTATTAAAGATAGTGGCACAGTAGAAATCTTTAATAATATAAAACACGATCCTTTATATAAACTAGTAACTAAGCGATAAAAAATCTATCCAGTCCACACCTGTACTAATGTGTGTACGTTCCATAATAAAATACATAATGCTTGTTGTTCGTTTCGTTATTTGTGGCATCGTAAAGCGTCAATTACACAGTCGGTAAATATAATGTTATCACAATAATCAAGATTCAAACAACGAGAAAAAGTATCAAAGTGAATATCGCTGACAGATAATTATACGAATTTGAAAGTTGATGATAATTTTTCTATAGAACAATTACGTCAAGTAAAAAATATTCTACAAGAAAATATAATTTTGATTAAAGGGTCATCCCTATGACCTGGCACATAGATTCATAAAAGATCACTATCACATCAATCATCTTTCTTTTCTCTCTAATTTATCATCCCGTCTTTTCGTTTATCACTTCATCCCAGTTATTCGAAACTGTTCACGTCGTTCTTTGGATCCAAGGGAACCCAAGAGGTGTTGTACCAGGACGACTTATAATTCAATCGTAAATAGAAATGATTAAATGTAATGGTGGCATTTTAGTGTACGAATATTAGGTGGAGCAACGTTGAGAGAAACTTTACATCGAGTTCCTTTCTTTATAAATTCGGCACCGAATGATCCATTGAAGTCTTGAGAAGACTACCTGACATTCTGTAAAGTATAGTTCAATATTATAGTGACTCAAATTAACGAATCGGATACGGATATAAAAGTTATATAAGATTACATACTTTTTAATCATGTGGTCATATATGTAGGAAGGAATGACAGTGATTGTAATAACGTCTCCACCGTTATCTATTTCCGCAGTAATTTCTTTGTCTTTGAGGCCCACTACGTTCTATGAAAATTACAAGTGAAGATAATCAATGTTAGAAATCATTTGATGAGCAAGATCATTCAGAGATACAGAAATTGACAAACCTTTCCATTCACTTCTAAGATCTGATGATCCGTAAGCAGTCCATTTCTAGCAGCAGAGGAATCTTTGACCAATGCTATGATTTTTCCATTTTTGAATTGGAATCCAATGTGACCATGGCTGTCTTTGTGCATAGTTATTGTTCGCTCGAATGGTCTAAATTAAAAAAATTACACTGTCATTAAAAAGTAAACAATCAACATTATCAAGGAAAGCTAGTGAAAACATAGCAAGGAACTGACCTGTCTCTGACAACTATTTTGATACCATTGACAGGAGCCTTACGAAGCAGATTGTGTACTTTATCCATCGAATATCCAGCCAAAGATTCTCCATTAATTTCCAGAATTTGATCACCAAAACGTAATCCAGCCAATGCAGCCGGAGATCCATTACTCACTAGACATACAAACACTCCGTTGTTAACAGAGTGTACCCTAATGCCGACTTTACCATCCTTGTCCTTGCACAATATGAGCTAAAACATAAACTTAAATAAAAGAATCTGCATGAGTCATGTCCATGATTCAACTTTACCTCTCTGATACCATTGGTTACTTGAGCTCTTTGTAACCCTAAAGACTGTCCTGATAATGGAGCAACCATTCCAGAAAGTGGTCCAAATTGTGCAGTCGGCACCTCAACACCCATCTATATAAAAACATCTTGATACATATAGTAGTTCTACATCCACCATAAAGTCTCATACTTACGGGTGGCCTGGTAGCAACTGCATATTCAGGCATATTCTGAGCAATAATTTCATCGCTCAATTCCAAACCCATATAATCCCCCAGGAAAGGATAGAGTTGTACAGAGGAAGCAGCCGTATACGATGGAGCAGATGGCTCAGCAGGTGCTTCAACTTTAGGTAATTGAGGCGCATACTGATGTTCAGCATACAGCTGAGCCTGAAAATAAGAAGTCGAGGATTAACATCCATCGTTTCTACACTTGAACATCCATATGTACATTCAAAGTAGATAAAGTTTTATCCCTACCTTCATCATATGATCCACCTTCATATCCTCCAAAGATGGATACAGAGACATCGTTGAAGTGTTTCTCTATAAAATTCAAAAGACTTGTATTAATATCCTTGCAAAACTCGATACCCAATAATGTGTGAATCAAAGAGGCGTGTTCGTGATAAAACAAGTAAATGGTGGAAAACAACTAGTACATAATCCACGTCAGCCATTAAGAATGTAGTGACATTAATGAAGCGTCAGTATCGCAAGCAAAATTGTGCAATATATTCCTCAAAGAATTATCCTACTTCAGCACTCTATTCCCTTTCAAATGAAAATAAATGAATCTCATTATACTCACGAGGGGATGTTTATCAAAATCTATAAATAAGTACTGTCACCACACCCTGCTCGTCTTGTTTAAAATATTTCTCAAAAAAAACTAACGTACAAGATCAATAATACCAAAGGATAATTAATGACGCTACGTTCGATCACGTTACTTATTACGAAGATTCAAGGTAAAGCTCTCCCTTCTCCATTAATCACTGAAGCGTCACGAAATTCACCGAATGCACGCAACTTGACGATACTGACTGATACTGACGTTTCGTTTGAATCATCGAGCAACTTACCGACACGTTCCTAGAGTAGAAACTCAAAGAGATATGTACGTCGAGCCGTTGGACACGCTACTACACAAGGAAATGAAGCAGCCAGTAAATTTACACAGACAAAACAGAGCAGCCACGTAGACGCGTAACGCAAGCGCCTTTGTTTTTTTACATCTGAAAAGCTGCGTGATTCAGCATCGGGCATTGGCCGGCAGACACTAAGAATTCAGACGAGGTTATTGCAACTATAAATTAAACGTTGCGTTATAAAGGAAAGAACGCGTGGGCAACTGTTTCACGGAATAATATAGGTCACAGAAGTTTTTTTTTCCTTAAACTTTTCTTCCGAGAAAGACACTGCCGAAATCTTTGATTTACGTAGAGCTTCCAACGAGTTCAGATTGTTTTAGCTACGGGTATGAGCCTTGTGCAAAATTTAGTATACCATAATGTCAAGATAAGCTTTATGATTCATCAGTGATATCGTTTTATTAGCATTACCGGGTATATTGTTATCGCACGCGCTTTAAACAATTGAGATTGCGTATGAAGGAGATTGGCTCGGTTATACGTTTTGAATACTTGTCATACGATTTATTCGTAAGCAATGCGAAGATAAAGTACAGCAAGAAATTTAATAGTGATGCTGTAAAAGCGAGATTCATTTTTATATTCAACGCAGAATATATCTAGATTCAATATCTAATGTTTTGTCTGAATGTAATCGTCATGGAGATAACCATGTTCAAAATTTTCGGATTCAGAGATACCTACGGCTCGGGCATTTGTTGTTTCAAACTATCCCGAGTCTATGGAATAGGACAGATCACGATATTTCTCAGTGAGTTTCCATTCTAAAGGCGTAACAAGTAGTTCACGGTTTCGTTCGGCCGACGTCTGCTCGCTTCTGCTCTGGCGCATGCGACCCGCGGCCGTCAGAGTCGTGTTCCCCATCTGTCATGGATCCCGGGAATCGTCCGGGAGCGCATAACCGCGTAATCCCAGGAATATTTACGTGAAAGAGTCAGGATCGGTGTTAAATGTGCGTCGCGAGGTAAAGCGTGAAAATGAAAGAATGTTAAAGTGTCGTCGGATAGGGCTCAAAGGTGTTTGACCTGGTTAACTCGTCCTTTCAAAATGAGCTACTCTGGCACGAGTTACGAGCCTTCTGTCACTCGAGGGAGAAATATTGTGAGTATATATACATAACAAAGATCCTACTATATCGATAACAATAACGTTTTAAAGAGAGAAAAAAAAAGCCAATCGCGTAGAATATTCCATGGCCTCTGCCTATAATTTCTTGGCCACATTATAGCAAGGTGTTAGTGCCAAAATGTCGGGACAAACCCTGGGATTCTTTCAGTTGGGTTAGCTTTTCAGTCAAGTATATATACTGTATGTACACAAAAGAATGATCTTTCGAGACCCGCGTAAATTCAGGTCTAAACCTTATGTCTAAACTTGTACGCACGCTAACGCATGGTTTACGATATAATTATGGCTTTGTGTGTACATTCGGTAGGGACTGTAATTCCGGATACAGTTTTATGGCTGTTTGATATTTTTAGAAAATGATCCAGTATGCACAAACAGTCGGACACTTTCTATAGTGGCTATAGAAACAGATTGCTTTTTTTGTATTGTTGTTGTTCCTTTGTTTCTTTTTGAATGGCTTCGCCAGGAAATATGTCGGGTGGCGTCGGAAAAATCAATTTCCAGAATCCCGGTCACGACAATTATGGTTGATGACCGTGATAATTTCTCCAATGGTACTGTGGTCTGTGTCGAACCTCTAATCAGTTGCGTTATCAGGCTACGAGTAAAACAGAACGTTTCCAGGCATCGGAACGAGGGCACGATTAGTTTCGTTGCGATTTAGAAACGTTACGTTACTCGCGCCAATTTCAGTCGGCACTGGCGAAGTCTTCGGTTAAAAGTTTCCGGTGTAATTTGTTCGAATGGCACGTGAGATATCGTCGATACGTGACCGGATTATTTCAGTTAGATTGGTCGTTACGTCGATTTTTCAGTCCACGCGCGTATCGCGTATCCGTGGCAATTTTCCTGTCAACGTATTTTCATAAGTGACAAACGAACCGGTAGCCATATTTCTTTCTTGCGTTCTTTTCTTCTGCTACATTTCTTTTTCTCGTGTCTCCTATTCACTTTTTTCTCTCTTATTTCTTCTACCCACTTCTCGTGTAACAGCTTTTTGTAAAAGATGTGGACTTTGACCGTCTTTAAGAATCGACCAATCGATCTAACATATATTAGGAAATACTTAGAAGCCTCGTTGTAATCCTGTAGTTAAAGGAAACCCTCTATCGTACACCGTTCTAACAATAAGTTTAGTTTTCAATGTGACTGCACGAGCCTACCTATATTTTAACATATAAGTCGTCGCGATCAGCCTTGATGTCATTGTGATTCGTTTCGCAGATTCATGGCCGCGAGTAAATCGTATTTTATAAATTCTTATCTCCGCACACTTTACACCTGGATCGTTGCGTAGAGATATTGTTTACCCAATGAAACCTTATGGAAGTACTTTAGTATTGCCACGCTTGATTGTCGATAAGCGACTGTCATTCATCGCTGGTCGTTCATCAGATATGGCTACGCGTTTCAAATTAGGATCTATTCCTTTTCGATAATCATTCAATCGCTTATCCATTGTATCGTTAAATAAGATCGCGCCAGTGTTAAATATAATCATAAATTTCTAAGGAGCAAAAGAATTATTTTTCGCGCGTCTTATTACATCAAAAGTATTCGCACTGACTAGCGTAGTGACTCGACGACATTTTCGAACAAGCTAGAAGCGTTTCTCACGCTCGAGCGGACGGACGAATTTAAATGAAGAATTTACATCGTTCAGGAGGAAACCGTCGGTACCATCGTGATAGATGCAAACGACTGAAGCGTGAAAGTAATGAATACATTAATTAAACCAGTTAATTGACGAGGTTTGTTCTTGACGTCACGTCAAATCCAATTGTCAGTTGGGAAGTCCAGCGCCTGGGAGTTAAATACAGTGCACATCAAAAATTAATTGCTCCCCATTCATTACTCGTATCGATTATTCGATGATGGTGGATAAAAAAGAAAATGGCCGCCATTAAATCGTCGCGTCTTCCCACAGTCCTCATGCTTAATTGGTGTCGGTGAGTTGGCAGACGATATTCAAAATTTACTCTACCGATGGAAATTTTACGTGCGACGGACACGCGGAATTGGGTCAGCCCTTAGTCGGAGAAGAGTGTGACCTAGCCGAAGGTGACTCGGTCTCCCTGGAGTCAAAACAATAATGCTTGTCTGCCGTGACTGTAGTCGACGTCGACGCCCGACGTTCCCGCGTAGATCATCCCTCAGTTTTGACCTTCCTAATTATACGATGGAGTATCGAACTAACCTAGATTCTCTTTTTCCCTTGCATATTCAGTAGCGCTGGATTTTCCTCTTATTATTTTGAAAGCGACAAGCATTGCCAACGACTTTCTATATATAGGGGGTACTCGAGAGTTTTTTCTTTTTTCTTTTTTTTTTTTTTCAACGACGGAAAGAAAATACTGAATGGAATTGCCAATTCTGGCTTTGGTCCTTCCCAGACTCCTTTCCTACGAGACTCTTGACTTAAATGAAACGTTTCACTCACTCTTTCTTTCCATTTGCACTTTAACTTATTTTACACTGATACAGGCGTATTCAAACGGTGTTACCTTCTTTGCCAAGAAACACGCTTTGACATTGGTTCTTCTTGGCTTTTTGGTTACATTGGCCATCTTCTTGGCAGAGTTACGTATCTTGAATAATCATCGGCATTTGGATCTAGCGTTTGCTCTGTACGAGGAAGGGAAGAGCTTCGAATTCTTTAAATCTTCAATATTGATTTGTCTGTTGAAAAAAAAATATTTTTTTTTTTTAAATCTTGGATTTATCTGCTTGCTTGATAATACTAAAAATAACGTAACCCAAGGATCGATCGAATTGTCCTTATTAAGGCTCGCAACGCTGCACTCGGGCGTTCGCGTCTTGATAATATCGTTGCAGAAAGAAATTATGCGAGGAATAAAATTTTCAAACGGGTAGCGAGCTTCATTCAAATGTTAATTCGAAAAGTGCTCGAACGTTCTGCGGTTCATTAATTACCAGTAGAAAGATTGTCCAGACGTATGCAAGCTGGAACGTTCGTCGGTTCACATTAATAAAAAAGTTAAAATGTCACGAGCATGCAATTCCAGCAGGTTTCAATGACCGATGATAGATAATAAGTGTAACTAAAAAAAAGTTTTTCCTAGTGATTTAAATTTTTGTAAGATTTGATTTCTATATCTTTTTTTTTTCCCCCCAGAAAAATACATCCACGTTGCTACGTAGCAGCGTTACTGCGGGAGAAGACGTTGCTGAATTAACAAAACCGCCACTGTCGTTTCTACAGGAGGAGCCGATTTTCAGGAGGATCCTCTAGAGATTAAGGAGCCGGGAGGGGAGGGCGGTTTCAGGAAACTAATCAGGAACCGGAAGGAGCCAACAGGAGAAGGAGGAGTTCCTGGACAGGAGAAAAGGAGCTTCAAGCCAACATGGGGATGAGACAGGTCGTGGTGCTTGAGCCAGCGGGCAGCGTTTTGGTGATCAGGCAAACTTCTTTGGGAAATGGCGTGACCAGTGTTACCACCACCTCGAATACGATTGCTGGATCCAACAGCCACAGCAGCCATGAGCATCGTACGATTACGAATGGCAGCGTATCCGCCATCTCGGCGAGCGATCACAATCAGAATCGAATTGTCGTCGTTAGATCATCATCGACATCCTCCTGTATGACCACCTTGGTAAGATCGATACGAAAAATCAATCAATATCGAATAAAAAATCGATTGTAAAATTAGACTTCAAAACTGATTGGGGTTTATTTTTATTTTTTTTTTTTTTACAGAGTGACACCAATGCCAACGGGAACTGCAATGCCAACAATGATAAAATTAATCAGTCGGTAACGAAGCTGAGCGAACTTAACGATCATCCGCGAAACGATCATAAGAATCAGCTGGACGGTTCGAATAATCGAACGGAGATTAATTCAGGACATCGACAGAAGATCAAGGAGAGCAGTCACGATTCTATGGTCGACAGTAAGTTCGAAGTGGATCAGACTTCCGGTAAGTTTTCTGTAGATTATTTTTCTCTCTCTCTCTCTCTCTCTTTTTTTCTCTCCTTTTGTTTTACACTCTTTTCTTTTTAGACTCTCCTTTACGTACAGTACTCGTACGTGACTCGTTGAGTCTGAAGTTTCTTTAACGAGAGGAACGAGCTTGGCATTATAGGATAGTCTAATTCTTTTTACGACTCCTTTTTATTATGCCCACTGCTTTAGAAACGGCGACTTGGTAGCAGGACAAGAGCATTTTCATATCGATCTCTTGACGATCGAGCCACAGTTAATTATTTATTAAAGATAACGTGACGCACTTAGGAATTTATCCAAGCCACGTGAATGGAACTCGTTGGTTTTCCTGAATTCTGACAAAAATAAAGGCACAAAAGGTAACAGAAAAAAAAAAGAAAAAAGATAAAGGCAGACGTGTAGAAAATCTTGAAGTCCGATACGAATCTTCGGGTAGGATCGTTAGAGTTCGTTCCCGAAGCTCGGCATTCGTTCTGCTCCAATCCCCTGTGGATCTTTCATTTAAATTTCAAATGAAGTCGATCGTCGAAGTTTTATACAGTATAAAAAGTGCTCAGTTGCATGAATTATCGTACATTAAGTTCCCGGCAGTAGGAAAGCAAAGGGAAAAGAAGTCTGTGACTCGTTAGATGGTGACTGGAAAAAAAAAGAAAAAAAAAATACTGAAAGGAGATCCCTGATCGAAGACGAAGGACATAAATCATATTCAAGACGTAAGGATAGATCCAAGCTGATCGCGATTAGAGATTGACCCCCCCCTCCCAGCCCCCCCCGACGCCTGGGTAAATCAAACGTCGGGTTTTCGTTACGAAGGCGTCGTAGGTATTACGACGGTGTTATCGACGTTCGGGTCGAGTCGAGTGCATCGATCGGGCATTCCTGCTGCTAGAAGGCGTATCCTGGAAAGGACCTTTTTCCTGCGTGGGTAAGCTCACCAGTAATTCAGAGTTCCGGTTTAGTCCACCAGAGCGGCGATAGTGCAGTACGAACTATCTACAGTGATAGAGAGAGAGAGACACTGGTTTTAGATCCTCTATTCCATGCTATCTTTCCATGCCCATATAGCTGATGCCTACCCTTGAACACACTGTTTCACTCTACGCCATCCCCACGGTACCTTGGTCTCTATCCTATAGTATTTTATACTATCTTGGCCTATCCAACTGCGACTGAGTGAACTGGGTATCGACCTCTGGCCTCCGAAACCCCCCCTAGACACGTTGCTTTGATTTTCTCACCAAGACTGCTGGGTACCTCGCGTTACTGCGCCTTCGGTGGGAAACCTGGCGATTTTAAAAGGTTAGCTCAATTTCCGAAATCGTTTACCACGCTTCAAATCGTAATTCAAAACTCAAGTCAGCAGGTCCACACCCAGACGTTAGCTCGGCGACGTGCAGGAGGCACATCAGAGTTTCCTTATTGATTGTCCTTAGCTTGGGAAGAAGAAGGAGGTAGCTGCTCGTGCCTCAGGGCAAAAGACACCCCCTGTGGACTCGTAAGGCGGGGTGAGAAATGCCCAGGTCGACGTGGCCAGAAAGATAGAGCGAAGAGAAAGGCGAGGAGACCAGGCTGGACACATCGGCCTCTGCCAGTTCTATTTAGAGCCAAAAGGAGGATGGCCTATAGCATGCAGGACCCGCTGTTAATTTACGAGGCTCGCACCGAAAATTTTGGACACCCTTTGGGGATGGTTTCGCGCACTTTGACACGCGACCCAGTTTTATCGAGTTGCACAGCCAGTGTGGACTAAACGGGCATGTCCGATAATCAGATTCATGAATTTCGAGCAAGCCCCCCCTCTCCCCCCCGTCACGTTTTTCAGGCATCTTTATTGCTTCGTCAAGGTGGAGCTCGAAAGGGTCGCTTAAAAGTCACAGTGACCTTTAGCCGGAGTTTCTGACTTTTATGAAATCGATCGATCCCTTCCTCGTTCAGCAATTTACACCGTTCGCGCTCCTCGTTCTCCGTTTGTTCGTTCCTGCAAATGACAGGGTTGCAACCTGCGACCCTCCGGTCCCACTCGCACGTCCCCGGAACCGGCAGGATCGATCCTCCAGGAGTCCCGTGTAATTCGGCGCAATTCCCGTGGAATTCGGCTGAACGTATCTCAGCAATTAACAATACTAATTCGCATAAGCGCGACGGCAGCCGGCAGGAAGCTTCCTTTTAGAACCGACAAATTATCGCCCCCCCCGACGTATATAAATTCAGCCGGTAAATCCCGTTAGCGAAATTTTCACCCAGCGATACCAACCGAGTAACCGTGGGGATGAATTTAAAAAAAAAAAAGAAAAAAAAATACCCTAAACGTATACAGGTATAAAACGTGGCTAGGAGGGTAAATGAGGCGACGCGTGGCTCCCATTCCCGATCCAGTGACTAATTAGATTTTCGATGAAGGTGGTGGAGAGGGGGGGGGGGGGTCGAATCGATCGATATTCGCGGCTGCACGGGGGGGGGGGGGCCAGGGGTGACTTTTATTCGGGATTTTTCTCCGCGGGGCGTTTCGCGGGTACGCGAGGTCACTGTGAGGTGGCAGCACCACCCCTTGAAAAATTCAACGCGATTCACCTTCTGTCTTTGTGTTTTAGTCTTGGGTGGAGAATTTCTGTTTTTTTTTTTTTTTGAATTTCGCCAAGGGAATTAAAATCTAAATCCGCATTCGGGCTTTACGGGCCTGGTAGGCGGACGGGAACCAAATGAGAAGGAACGGCTGCTTCCACGTATACCGTGGCGGCAGCAGCGCTACGTCAGGGACATGCCTCGTCGTGCCAGGACCCAGGGCTTGGTTTGTCGGCAGCCGGGGCTGTGGCTGGGGTTGCAAGCTTGGACTTCTGGCGGTGGCCGCGATGCTGGTGGTGGGGGATCCTGCCCCGATGCTAGAGACACGGGGTGGGGGTGGGGGAGGGAGGGGTTGCCGAACGCCGCCTCGAAATATCGTGGCTCGGCTCACTCTGCGGCTCCCGCCGCTCGGGAGCAGACACGCGGGGCCAAACTTATTGAACTATTTTATTAAAAATTTGTAAATAACACATAACACACACACTTCTAACTCTACTACTGTGTATAAAGGAAAGAGAGAGAAAAACAGATAAGAAACACGTAAGGGACTATCTATTTCAAAGAGCAACACAAGGGCGAGTGAGAGAGAGAGAAGAACGGGATAAGGAAGGAAGGAAGGAAGGAAAGGAGGGAGAGTGCGCAAGAGAAAGAATTAGCACGAGCACGAAGGAAGAAAGTCGAACTATTTTCTGTAAAGGTCGAAACGAAATAACGAGTTTAAGGAATACAAGGAAACAAAACAAAAACAAATAATTAAAACGTTAAACGTCGCGAAGCGCTTTCAGTTTCTATACGTGTGACCCTTACATTATTTTGTCCCGAAACTGGGACGGGTTCAGTGTTGTAACTTAGGATATAAGAAGAACAAAGTTCCGGAGCGCACAAAGAGAATACAGCTGATCGTAGGACAACGGGAAAGGAGGAGTCTGTGGTGGGGGTAACGAAAAAAAAAAGTCAAATTTGAATTCACTCGCGAGAGGGAGGCTGGGCAGGGTACGTCGAGAGAAATTTTTCTCTCGCGCTTACGCCGCAGCTTTCACAAGTCGCGAGGGTTGAATTGTCTGGTGAACCGCGAATGAATTTTCGAAGAAGCTGAGAACGCAGAAAGGATTCGAAAGGACACGCCGTTCGAGGACTTATCCTTTACGGGGAGGAGGAGAAGGTCGAGGGAGAAAGTTACGCGAGGAGGGGCTTTAATTTTTTTACATTGACGAAGGTCGAAGGGTAAAAGGGGGGGAATATTAGAGAGAGAGGGAGAGAGTAGTCTGCAAGGAGGAAAGGAATAAAAAAATATTAAGGATCACAATAATATCGTCCTGACACGCGTGTGAGCTCCACGTGCGACGTATGTACTAAGCTGAAACACTTCACGGGACTCTTGACTTTTGAGAGAAAAAAAAAACAGTGAGGAAAACTCAAATAACAAAAAAATTCAGCCAAGAGCGACAGTCCAGATAGGAAGGCGAGCGGAAGGTATAAAGAAGGTACAAAGAAGAAAAAAAAAATAGAAAAATCAAACCGGAACGAAACACAAAAGATTTTTGGCTGTGCACTTTCGTCCTGGGTATGTCCTGCCGCTTTAGACGTAAAGAATTTCCAAATAATTTCGTACGCGACAAAAGTCACAGGCCGACGTCTATAACGATTCCGTATCCAAGCACTGAAGTCTCTTGACGGATAAAGGATCCTCGCCGATAATATCGCCCACATAAGAGAATTGCCTCCTCGTTGTTCCTCGTATCGTTGAAGAAGCAAAATTTCGAGCTAGAGAATTGAGAGGGTGATTTGAATTTTTGAAGGTGGTGGTGGTGGGGAAAAAAAAAAAATTCGAAAAAATAAAATAAAAATAAAAATAACAAAATCAAGAAGAGAGAAGAAGACACGAAGAAAAAAAAAACAAAAAAAATAACAGTGTCATCGTCGAGGGATGATTATGTCTGACGGAGAGATTCTCATCGCCATTAACGTCGCCGTCCTTTGAGAATACTGCGAGAATCAAAAGTACCTTTAAGGAAGATACCGAAGGGAGACTTTTTATCGACATAGGTAAAATACGCGAGAGGAGCAAAAGACGAAGGAATGAAAGAGAGAGGGATCTCGTAGTCGGTAAGATAGTAATTGGCGGAGCGAGGAAAACGATGGCGAACTATAATCACGCAAACCCCCAGCGTGTCGTCTACCACGCGACCTACCCGACGCCGCTCGCCCCAAGTGAGTCCTCCTCACGCTATAACGCTATCTGTTATTCCCCCATTATTCCTATTTTATTTTTCACCTAACCTCTGGCCATTAGATTCCTGCTCGCTTGGATACCAAGTGCCGTTCATATTTTCTGATACGAGGATTTACACTTATAAATAGGGATATTATTATCCGGACTGATTATTATTATTTTTGGGCATTTTTTTTTATCCGGTTGTTAGGGATACCAAATTTAACAGAGTTCACCGTTATGTGGCAGAACTTCGGGTATCTGTCTGTACATAGAATTTGAAAATCGATGGAGGACGTTTTTGGTATTTTTGAAAAAAAAAAAAATTTTTTTTTAAATATATTTTAGCGATTCATCATCGTTTCGTTCGGTATGATTGTCGCTTCAGCTTTATTCGTTTTTCGAAGCACTTTATACAGATGCGGTCGTTCGGATTATTCGAATGATGTATTTTTCATGATTTTACGTATTAAACGTTAATGGGGACTGTCCTTGGTTTTTTATTGTGGACAAATAATTATATCGATTCGTGCCTGTGGGATTCGTATTTATTTTGTTTAAAGAGAGAGACTACCGTCCGCGGGAAATTTAAAGAGAATTTTCTTGCGCTTCGTGACAACCCCAGTGGATTCGCTTCGATCTTTATTCGAATCTGACGAAAATGATTTTTACGGATTACATTTTTTTTTTTTTACCAGATCCCACAGATTGGTTAATTTTTTGGGGGAATCTTTGAACATCCATAGTGACTTCCTCACATTCCTTGTCTCTGCTTACAATGCATTTTTCCTGAAATAATTATTTTTTTTATCTTCTAACGAGATCGTCGATCGAAAGAAACATGGCGATCGAAATCTCTCGCGCTACGTGATTCACACGCGTCTCGTTCTTTTGGCCCGACTGGTCCACATTTTTTCGCACTATATATTATACGAATATATATATATATATGTGTATATAAATATTCTTCTCTTTCGACGTGCAATCATTAACATTTATCCGATTACGAGGAGGCATTCGTGAGGGGAGGGGAGGGGAGGGGGGGGGGTCTGTTATATTTTTCACGAAACTGGGTCGACCTGTTCTCGGAGTTAGTTTTCTTCTCTTATTTTTTTTTTTTTTAAATAAAACAAACTCTGCAGGAAGTGACTTTATCACGCGATCCTTCCCTGGCGATTTAAAAATTTTTTTTTGTTCATACTTCTTATTTTCAAAAATCCAACCGCCGGAATACCCCACGGTAATTCTCATTAGGCTTAGACATTAATAAAAAAAAGAATTCGTCACCTCAAGGCGAATCGACATCAGACTTCCAGCCATAACGAACGTTTCATTAGAATCGCGTGTCGCCATCGCGCTACGGCATTAAAGCTCGATTCATTCGCGTGCACTTAAGCTCGCAACGGTGTCTCACGTGGCTTTGGCGCTCGACAAGAAATAATCTTTCCCCGTGATCGAGCAAGGAAATCCGTTATAACTCCGTCAGTACTTCAGTTCGATTCTCTGCTTACAGATGGCGACCCAATCAAGCTTCCAGAAAATCTGGAGACGCTACCGCGGGCCGAGTTCTTTCCCACCCAGAGGCATCGCTGGAACACGAACGAGGTGAGTGGGAGGATCAGTTTAAAGAATTGGGGATGATTTCAGCGATCGTCGATCGTTGGAAATGAAAAATCATAACAAGCCAGGCGTCCGAGCCCACGTGCGAGAGGGGAATCCCCGCAAGACAAGACAGCGTGTTTTCACACGAAAAAAGTATCAACGCAACAGAACACGATCCGAGCGTACATTTATCCCACACTGTGGTTATATTTTCTATTTACGCGGCAGCATTGTCCACTTGTGTCCCTATAACGCGCGTTACGATACTTCCGAATACATTTGCGTGCGGCTAGCTATTTCTGTACTTTATTACCACCACCGCCGTGGACTTTGACAGTTATCAGAGTACCCAGCAGTGGTAGCAGAATTTCTGGTAGCCAGTGCCTGGGTTACCGGTGGCGCGTCCATAATCGGTCCTGGCGTTCGTGTTTTGTGTATATACATATAAGCCTCTGGTGGTACATCCTAACCATATCTGTATATATATATATATACACACCGATGTAGTCCACTGCTACTCTGACCCCGGTCGGCCTCCGATCAATAGCCGGAGCCAGCGAGCTCAGCCGAGTCGAGAGTTGAGTTCGGTTGAGCCAAGCTGAACCCCACGTTCACCTTGTTCGCCTGAACTCGAAGGGTTGAGAAGGTAACCCACCCACCCCCCCCAGGTGGTAGCGGAAGTGGTGGGGATGTAAGAGGGCGGCTAGGTATTTCTTAGAGGGATCGGTGGGTGGGAGGGACTAGGTGAGAAATAGGGGTAGGATTGATGAAGGTTGGATTTACCTAGAGCGTCCTCTATCTGGTCCGGATGCGAAAACTCTCGAAAGGGGCCACCGGAAGGAGGATGGCTGGTCTTGTATTCTTTTTTTTTTCTTCTTTTTCACCCAACGTAATTTATCTGTACGCAGAGGGTCGACGACTCTGACGGAAGTTTGACGAGTGCCGACGTTTCGGGCTCGCGTGACCGACACTTCCGCTTATCCTTTGGAATTAGCGGTACGCGGTGGCGTGACCGGTCGATCCGGCTGATTGTAAAATGAGTCTTCTTGTTCCGGGGCCACCTGAGTCTGGCCTTTGCGCCCTCCTGTCTGTCCAAACTGGTAGCCAGGAAGATAGAGAGAGAGAGAGAGAGAGAGAGAGAGAGTACTCGTCGATTCAATTTCACGGGCTTTTTTGGCTCGCCTTACTTTTTCACCCTCCTTTCACCCTTCGGAACGTTTAAATCACTCGGGACTTACGTAACTCTCCGGCCGTCTAGCGAACTCCTCGTATCACGTTTTTCGGTCTTTCGCTATCACCTATGATTGTTTTCCTGCGCCTTTTTTTTTTCTTTTTTTTCTTCAGTCTCCGTGCCAGTCACATTTATCGTAGAATCGGTAGACTCCTTTTTTACTTAGGTCGGTAGATAGTTTTTTTTTTTTTTTTTTTCTTATTGCCAACTCCAAAATAATAAATCTTACCGGAGAATCTGCAACGGCTCGTGATGTAATTACGATGCGATTTTTTTTTTTTTTTTTTTTTTTTCCAAGGAATACATTTGACACAGGACTATCGCGCTGATAAGACACGACCTTCTGCTTCTTTCTCGTTATCCTTCCACGTGTATACAGGGTGACTCCTAAATTCTCTCTCTTGGCTAACTCGAGAAGATTAATTTCCTGCATCGATCATCGGCGGCCTTCTAATTCGCTTCCTTATTAAGTTCACCTTCGCCTGATCGTCCACCATTTGTACAGTGGCTCGGAGCTGCACGTTTACCCACCCCACCCCCCTTACCCTCCCTCTGCGTTTTTGCCCTCTTTACATTTTCTACTCTCTGCCCTCCCCTCCTCTTTATCACATTCGCTCGTACCTCCCCCTCCCGCCTCTTATCACCTTCGCTCGTACCCCCCCCCCCCCATTCGTTCCGTCGACTCTACCCACGGAAAGTGGAACGAGAAACTTGTGCAATTATTTCCCATTTCTACCCCTCCTCTCTCCCCTAAACTCCCACCCCCCTTGACTCCTCTCCCCTCTGACACTCGCTAAACCTGATCGAAAACCGCGCTAATCGTGGCACTGCAAGTCTGACATTCGGGGGATCCAATTTTAAGTTGAAATTTATTTTTTTTTTTTTCTTCTCTATAGCAACTTGCCAACCCCCAAAAAACTTTATCGATTTCACAGTTTTCGCGGGTCGAACAATAATTTGGCAATTGGACAATTTTACGGTTTGGTAATACTGCCAATTCCCACCGACAGGATACATAATTAGCCGACGGACTTTATCGAGGACCTATACGGGAACCGGAAGTGGTCCTAGGGATTCATCGAAATTTCCCGTCAGGCACTGTTAGCCCCTTCCGGTTCTTGCTTCGCCCCTTCCACGTCGTACGGAGTCGCTGCAGCCGCCTTTCTTCCCGTTCCTGACTTTTGTTACGTGTACAACCGGCTGCTGGAAATGCCAAGGAAATATTAATATTGGAAAAATATTCAGAATGGGTTTGGGGGGGCGAGGTTCGAGTAGTAGAGGGTGGGTGGTCGCCATTCAACTGTTATTCAGCATTCGACAAAGGCAGAAGAAAATTGGCTAATTTTTCCGCAACGTCAAGAAAAATTTCCTGATGCCAAAATGGATCCGCAGCTTTACAGTTTTATTCGACTCGCGCTTCTCTGTACGTGCACGTAACCAGTCAGGGCTGGTACGTGGTTTGGTTGGGGGGAGGGGGCACAAAAAAAAATAGACACGAAAGTACTTTTTATTTCGATATTGAGGAAGCGACTCCTACCCCATTGTATGCTTTCCATTCTGGTTGGTGTAACCAGTGGAAAATATACACAAAGGACAAAACTTAAAATGGTTTTGTAATACGCGAGAGGCAGCCAAGTGGAAATTGGTGGAGCAAGGGAAGCGTGAAAAATGCTGAACCGCGGAAACGCTGATTTGTCAGCTATTTTTATTTACAATGGAAACTGGGATGCTATCTTGTTTTTTTTTCTTTTTTTTTTTCTTTCATATTCAAACTTTATTAGAAAATTTTTTTCTTTTGCATCCATCGTTCGACATTTTACCATAATCGAGGTATCGGGGGACCCGCTGCTCGGTATTCCATTCAAATATGTACTTGGCTCGGAGAACTGGGACGAAAATGCCCTCTTGGCATCGCTCGTACCGGACGTCTTCAAAACTTGCAACGACACTCCGCGCATTGTTCTACGTGTTCGCAATCGACGATAAACGAATATATTTTTTTTTTTTTTTTCAAAATTATACATTTCATTTTTCAACTCTTACGATCCATTAATATTTTGTCTTAATTTCTTGAAAAAAACATAAAATTCGGTTATCGTCCAGATTTACTCTTCGAATCAGCAATCGGGAATTTACTCAACGTAATGCGGTTCGCCCACGAAGATGGATCGATGTAAAGTCTAAATTACACGGTCGAAGGATAAAAAAGGCGAAAGGAAAGACGTGGAACGGAAAGAGAGAAAAAAAGAAAAGAGATGTAAAAGGTAGCTAGCACTTTTCGAGGGATTGGCAGTGGGTCGCGTTGGGGGGGTCGAAGGAGGGATAAAACCACGAGCCTAGAACTAGAGGGCGAAACTAGGACTCGACTTGGTTAATCCCCCCCCCCCCCTCCTCTCTCTCTTCCTCACTTTGATTATCGTTCTCTTTTCTCACGAATATTCAAATGAGCTACCACCCCCAGTCGGGGGGGACTGGAAACGGGGGGGGGAGGGTCCCTCCCGATCCCCCCTCTCTTTAGTTTCGGCCGTTTTGTACTTTTATTACAGCCATACGTTTCTCAGCGAAACGATAATTTAATTCACGTTAGCGAAGCGGACGGTTGGTACGTCACGTGAAATCGCCATGGCCGTTTCAACCTACCCCCCCTCCCTCCCGTAAATCAAGCAGAAGACATTGCTTCCGAGGGCTGTTAAGGTTTCCGCTCTAGAGCCCTGGCTTTTCCGGAAGTCCTAGCTCCGTCAAGCCCCTTTCTACGTTCCTCCTTCGACCGTCAGTGCCGTGGTCCCCCCCCCTCTTGATATCCGGTTCCTTTTCACATTGTCTTTCGTAGGTCGTTAAAGTCCGTCCGCAAGTTTCCAACGGACTTCAAAAGTCGTTCGCCGTGCGTCGACGTTTGCTCAAAATATTTCATCGATCCACTTCCTCGACGCAGGTACATCCGGTTCTGTCTTTAGCTAGAGATTCAGGGTCCCCCGGATGATACCGCCAGCCAGTGTAACCCAGCTCGGTAGGGACACCAAACCGGCCGAATGCAAACGATCAATTAACCGGCTCTAAATCAACGGAGGCTCCGTCCGTCCATCCAGAGAGTCGCGGCCACTTGGTCGACCCAATGGCTGCGGCCTGCTTGACCAGTGCCGTGTTCCTTTCTCGTTCCATCCCTCTTGAAGAATATTTATATCCAGGCCACGTTCGCCTGGGACCCGTGGAAGATAAAGGTGAGGCCACCCACCACCTAACCTCTGCGCTCTTCTATCTTTACCTACAGCACCTGCACCCACTTACCTCCTGCGCTCTTACGTTCCAGAGAATTCACTTCCACCTTCGAGTCACGTTAGCTAGAGGGGTCTCTTCCGTCAGACTCTACACGGAGACCGAGTGACGTGCAGCCATTTTTTTTTTAATGGCTGGACGAATCACCGCTCCTGCTTCAATTTGCATAGAATCGCGAGCTCGTTACGAAAGTAACGTAAAAAAAGCTACGCGAGACACGAATCCTTTTCGTTGTTCCCGAAGAAAGCGGAGACGCGGATCGCGAGGGAAACTTTAAGAACCCGCGCGGACCCTGCACGCCTTGCTTGTTGGCCACCTAGCGGAAGGAAATTCAAGCTTAGACATACAATTTATGTCACGACGTATCTACTTTGGAGAGGATCTCGTGCCACTCTCTCTGGCGACCCTTTCGCGAAGACGCCTGATGGTGGCATTTCTCTACGAGGGAAAGACTTTCTTTTCTCTTCGATGTTACTATGTTTATGTACGACGCGTACTAAATGTATATCTGCTGACGTCGGTATTCGGCATTCCTTTGCCCGGGTCACGCATACTCTAAACTTTTCACGGAAATACTCCAGTCGCCTAGGGGCTTTTATGAAAATCTTGTTTGACAATAAATCTTCGTCGCATGAATAACGACACTTGGAGTTCCTTGCTTCTTGGGGGACGCAGCTAACGCCGTAAGACATCTGCCATTTTCTAAGGCAGCTTCGGCTTAAATTCACGTGTCGAGAGTCTCTCTCTCTGAAGTTTGAGGGATCTTTGGTTCCGAGCTATGGAAATGACGTCTGTACTCTTTTAGAAATGTATTCTGTCGGTAGAAACTTCAGAGGAAGGTCCTGAAGAAGTCCCTCTTGAAGAAATGGAAAAGACACCATTGTCAGGAAATGTCATTTGTCCTATTTCCACGTGCCATTCCGATGCCTACTTTATACGTAATGATTGGAAATCGACTTTTTGGTGTTATACATTAATTTTTAATAGAAATTGGAG
>JARQSV010000270.1:44089-66164 GCA_030142285.1 Calameuta idolon | reverse complement strand
GTCAGTAATCGTACTGCTGTTAACTGCTACAACTATTATGGTGCTATCGAGCGTACGTGAGAGACATTAATTTCTTTTTTTTTCTTCTTTCTATGTCGTGTAAATTTATAATCGCGTAACACCAATGTCCCGTAAGCGCTCAGGGTGCTGGAGGTGACTCGCTAGGAAGATTTTTGCAAAGTGGAGACGCGGACATTTCCTTGCCGTACTTTTAATTGTCGCGAAAACGTGGCATTCCTAAGAGTAGCCGAAAGAAGGAAAAGAATTGCGCGCACCGATTCTCCGTACTGCGCCGATTTAATGTGACAATTCGATATACAACGTAGGTGGGAAGAGTCTCTTTGGATCTTGCCGTAGAGAAGGAGAAGCGAGCTGCGGAGAAGGTTTTGGCGATCGAGGAGGATTAAAATTATCAAATTTTCAAATCGTGACAAACCGTTAAGTTTTCCCGCCGGCTCGTCGGCTTCTGCGCATCGAAAATGCCGCTCGGACGGATTCCGAAAGGATTCCCCAGAGAATTGGCACGCACGAGAAAGAGTCTCCTGCCGAGGATGGCAGATCGATTGGGAAAAGATAAGGATAATAAAAAAAAAAGAAAAAGAGAGATAACGAGAGCTCTTCAATGGGGCCCTTGATTCACGGGCTGTGCTCGAGTATCGCAATTATTATAAAAAAATTTTCTTATTGTTAAATATTTTCTCTAGGCTAATTATTGCATTGTTATATCAATTTATCTAGCGTTTTTTCTCTTACGGGGGGGGGGGGAGATCTTTTTGAATTGCATAAGGAACGCGTAGGTGAATTACGAATGTACCGGCGAGTGCGGCACAGCCAGATGAGAGGAGGGGAGGAGGGGAGGAGGGGAGGGGAGGGGTGGGGGGAGGGGGGGCCCCGCGGTTCCCGCCGATAAAACATTGTGATAAATCCAAAGTGATCCAAGAAAGTATTTCCGAAATTTTGACGCCCGGGCTGATGTCAAAATGACGTAATAAACTGAGAAGAGAAAAGAAAAGACAAAAAATGCGCGAAGACAAGAAATATCCACGAGGACGATTGAACACAGACAGGCAGACAAATCCATCAGACGTGGCGTGAATTCCGTTGCTATCGTGACGTCGAGGAACTTCCTAACCTAACCCGGTTGCGAAGTCTGAATAATTTGTTTCCCCCCCCCGCCCTCTGCCCCTCAGCGATTTGTTAGCTTCCCCAGGGGAAGAGGAGAGGGGCGGGCGGGAGGGACCAGGGCCGTAGGAACCATGGGGATCGTAAAGGGCGACGCCCGTGCAGGAGACGTCGCGACGGCACGCGCGTCGAAGCGAAAATATAATTGTACACACGAGTCAATTCCAACGAGCATTTTCATGCCACTAAGCTTAAATAATTATTAGTTATTAAAGGGGGGAGGGGGGAGGGGGGAGGGGGAGTGGGGGAAGAAAGAATGAAAAAATGGTATACAGACAGACGAGGGGGAAGAGAGGTTAAAAAATAGATAAAGCAAAAAAAAAATATTAAATAATAATAATAAATAATACAAAAGAAAACACACACTCTTTCAATCATTGTTATATTAATTAATCACGATCCTATCGATACTTAAAGGAGACGAGTAAAAAGAAAAAAAAAATCTAATTATACACAAACTATTATTATATTCATATTTTTGCTTATTACGACTTTTTAAGAATCTATCGACGAGGTTTAGCGACTAATTAAAGTAAAAGGGAAAGAAATTAATTAATTAAAAATAAATACCTCGGCGAACTTATGCGCGACCCCGTTCGCGTGAGGTTCTTATTAACCGACGGTGCGGGCTTTGCCGGGCGCGGTAATTCGTGTTTTTTGGCAATCATGGGGCTTTGAATTTTACATATGAAAATTTTGACTGTCTGATGTGTCGGTGAACGAGAGTGCGAGTGCGTCTTGAGTCTGAATGCGTGAATGCGGGCGTCTGGTCGTCTAACCGTCGATAATCGATTGTAAAATCGAATTTTGGGGTAATGATTAAAGGAAAAAAAAAAATAATAATAATAATAAAATAATACGTTCGCGCTACGCGCAAAAATCTACTTTCTTCGACTTAGGTGCTTTTAAGATCCGTTTCGAAAGTTCTCGTTACCGATTTAATTACGAATTAAAATGAAATACAAAGCATAGAGAGATACTCGAATGAAAGGTAATGCAGTATCGCTATTTAAATAACAGAAAGAATATTAATAAATAAGTAAACCGCAGTATTTCGTCCACCGATCGTATCGATCCTCGCGTTTACGTCCTTTTTCGTAATTACGTAACGACTAGCGAATGTTACGAATTTTTTTTCTTTTTTTTTTGGCTTCTCGTTATTCTCTCTCTTTTTTTTTTTAACTCTTCTTTCTCCTGCTTTTAAGTTCGTTCGTCGACTCTCATTGTCAGTCATACCAATCGGACTCCTCGAAAATTTTAATATTGCGCGATCGAGTAGTGGCGTGCGAGGCGCGATTGAAAAAAAATTTTTTTTTAACAATTAAAATGCAATCAGCCGAAATATACGAGAGACAAATCCGAGACGCGCTACCAACGTTATAAAAAAAAAAAAGAAATAAAATAAAAACAGAAGCGAAGGGAGATCTTTGGTTGTTTTTGAGTTAAGGGGTATGGGGGGAAGTTGAATTATGGGTTGGAGGGTTGGTAATACTAAAATAAATAAATAAAATCGCTAGGGTAGGCGCTTCGAGGGGAATACATAACTCTAAAGTCATTTAAACAGATTGTTCTCAAGAGACGTAAAGATTTACCCAATCGAACGTGATTAACGATCGATTACAGCATTGAAAATCTGACACGGACACTACACAATACTCTGCACTTGTACACTCTTTTCGAAAATACAGAAAAATAAAAAATTACCGATACACGTGACACTTTTACAGACGAGACAAACAAAAAAAAAGGGGGGGAATGAAAAAAAAGGTGGGGAAAAAAAAAAGAATTTTTAAAATCCTATATAAAAAAAAAAGCCAAGAGTCAAAGACGACTAGATGATAGGAGCCGCATGGCCTAACTGCTGCCACTTTAATTAATTAAATAATTAATTATAAAACTTTATTACTATCTCGATTAAACGATAAACGGATGATGACGCACGTCATGCCGCCTTTTCATCTATTTTAGAACGCAGAACGAGTAGCGATTTTAGTGACTATTTACTTCTTCGAGTCGGAAAAGTAAAAAGGAAAAAAAAAAATAATAATACTAATAACGATAAATGATTATCCAACGCTAGATTCGAGAGATTAAGAATTCCTTCACTCTCCAATTTAATACATTGTATTTTTAGCGAAACGGAAGAGATTTAAAGAAAAAAAAAAAGAAAAAAAAAAGAAAAAAAATACGTCCAAGTGTTCAAGACGACTAGCTAGGCTTATGGAGAGTACGCGACAGTTACGAGACTCGACTTACCGAATCGAACTCGATCGATCGATTAATCGCTCCTGGACTACTATTGTTAGCATCTTTCAGTCTCGCTCGTAAGATTTTCCTAGATCGTGTCGATTTATCCACGTGTTCGTATTATCCTAGTCTTACCAGTACTTAATGACAGTTCCTATTCTTTTATTTATTACCCGGTATAACAATGATCGCACGTGATCTTAACAATGGTTATTGTGTCTCCTAATGTCACGTGGAAGAAGGAATTTTCGACATTTTTTTTTTTTTTCACGAAAGGTCAATGACCCCTTGCCGACGAGGTGTCATTGAGACTGTTGGGCGAGCACTTGGACTACTTTGGCGAGAGATCGAGAGGGAGAGGAAGAAGTTATGAAAAAAAAAAATAAATAAATAAATAAAAAAATAAACGCTTACGAAATTCATCGAATTGACATCGACGAGCTTTCAAATCGAATCGCTTTTGAATTTATCGAATCAGATTTAAAATGAGCGATCGATGTCGATGACGATTTTTTCAAAGAGTTTCGTATGCGGGACTTAAGCGAATTAAAAACACCTACCTGCTACTCTAGTGTAACGAATAACGATACAGGCTCCATCTCTTGTAATATTTTTATTATCGCAAACGTAATATTAAATTATTATATTAAATAAATAATTATACCACTAATTATTATTTATTGACTAACGTTCAACTAATATTGTAAATAACGAAAATATTTTATCTATATTTCCGATCCGGGGCTGTCGGGCGGGCAGGCTTCACTTGACTCTGGCCGATTTCTCGCGATATCTTCGATTGCTCTAATTAGCTCGCCGCCGCCGCCGCCGCCCCCCCCTGCCCCCTGCCCCCCCCCATTGTTACACCATTTCATCATTGCATTTAATAAATTATATATTTATTGACTCACTTACCTTTTCACTCGGAACACCGTTATGCGTTCTTCTTTGTACTTCTATATATATGTATATACGTATGTGTACGATGCCTGGTCCTTTTCTTCCTTCGTCCTTTGTTCCTTTTCGAAGACGCTTTCTCAGGAAGACAGAGAGTACGGCGACCGTCTTGAAAATTTCGTACCATCGATAATTCGCTCTTCGGCAACAATTTATTTAAAGCATACAAACGGTACAAACAATGTGCCACTTTGAGTAGAAATTAAAAATTAAAATTACTTTGAGATTATTGTAGCAAGCGAGGGCGCGATTACGCGCCAGAATAATCAAAATTAACGAGAGCTCGTGTCTCGCGAGTTCGTCGTTCACGCGGCTGTGCTTTTCTTTATTACCTCGACAAGAAAAAAAAAAAAAATAAAAATAAAAATACAAAAAAAAAAGAAAGAAAAACAGTAGAGATAGAACGAGAGACAATTCTCTAATCGTAATTCGGATCCAGGTCTCGTCGTGAGATCCAGGGACCTTATCAATCAGAACACTTGAACCCGATGATTCTCACGATCGCAGACCACGATGTTACCGACAGAGGTGACAGCGACGCCCTCGAGACCTTTGAACTCCCCGTCGCCGCTTCCCCAGCCGCCGAATGCCTTGAGGAAGGCGCCCTCTGGTGTGAAAATTTGTATACGATTGTTACCGGAATCCGCGACAATGATGTATCCTTGATCGTCAACCGCAACGCCTCTTGGGAACTTGAATTGACCCTCGTCCGAGCCTTCGGAGCCGAAGGAGGTCAGGACCCGTCCGTTTACGTCGAATATTTGAACCCGGTGATTATTTCCGTCACTTACTATCACTCGATTGGTATTGCTCACGGCAATGTAATGGGGATGCTCCAGTTGGCCTCTTCCGCTTCCGCAGGAGCCAAATTTACCCACGAACGTACCGTCCGATTGGAATACCTGATTGGAAGGATTTTTTTTTTTTTCTAATTTCTATGCCTTTATATAAGGGAGTGAACCTTCAAAATTCTCTCCCAAATTACCTGCACCCGATGATTTTCCTTGTCGCAGACGTAAATGAATCCCAGGGCGTCGGTCGTTATGCCCCAAGGATAATTGAACCTTCCGTCCGTTGTGCCTTGAGAACCAAAGGCTCTGAGGAACCTTCCAGAAGGATCCAGAACCTGGATCCGATGATTGTAACGATCCGCTATTATAAACTGACCAATCCTGTTGACTGCCACTCCTGCCAGACAGTCGAATTCTCCTTCGCCACTTCCGTATGAACCGAACTCCTTCATGAAGTTTCCATTTCCGTCAAAGACCTGATAAGAATTTCACACGAAAGTCTTAGCGCGTGCGTTGACGAAGTTTTGACATTTTCAATAATATTTTTCTAAACAATAACTTGAACACGATGGTTGGAGCTGTCGGCCACTACGATGGAGTTATCAGGGCCAACCGCGAGGCCTCTCGGCCACGTAAAGCATCCGGCTTCGCTCCCCCGCATCCCAAATTTGAACAGCTGCCGCCGCTTCAGCAGGTACTGACTCCTGGACAATGAAAAAAGAAGCAGATAGATCAATCAGTCAATTTGAATTTTCAAATTAAATCCACTGGATACTTTACCTAGTGGAGGAACCTGCTGCCGCGGGAATAACGGGAGCTGCTGTAGGGGACGTGGGGGAGCCTGACGGGTTTTTTTGATCGTCGTCGGAAGATTCAAAAGAAGTTTGCCCGGTGTGTCTAAGAGGCAGACCCAGAGATAGTCTTCTGGATGCTGCGCTGGCACTGAAATCAAACGAATGTACCAACATGTATCATCAAGATGCTCATGGATAAAACCCACTTGATCTCTGGACAAGTGAGTGATACAAAATTAAGAAAAAAAAAAAAAAAAAAAATGTACCATCTGGCATCTTCTATCTTTAAACTGAAAATGTTTGCAGCATCCGGTACCGGAGTCATCAGGTATTTATATCCCCTTGAAAAAATGCCTTTGACTCCGTCCCAAAGCTGTCTGGTAATAAATACGAGTAAAAAGAAAAAATAAAATGTCGAGGTCACCTGGACGATGGAACCGAGGAAGACGATGGTGGCTCCTTGTCCTTGGCGCTACGATTCCCGTACTTGTTCTTGAGGTAGCGCGCCCAGGAACTCAGGGCGGCACCATCCTTTTCGGTAGCCCTGTCCCTGTCGGGACTCGGTTCTCGCGATTTGAGCGCGTGGGTACTGCGACTGCGTGCAAGCTCAGAACCAGCCCCGTACTTAGCAGCCAGATAGGCGTTAGGCGACTGGGTCGTGGGTGACGGTGGGTCTTCGTCCAGGTCTAGATCGTCCCCGCCAAAGTTATGGGAACTCCTGGAGCGCGCCAGTCTCTGTCGACGTTCCTTCAAGGCCGCGTATCTGGATCTCGGCGAGAGCGGCTCCACTTCCGGTTCCAGTTCCCTTTCCCGTTCACGTTCTCGTTCCCGCGGCGTCGTCACTGCCGCTTGGCTTCTGCTCTTGTTCAGGAATCTAAAATAGGATTCAGGTATATACGTAATTTTCATTATTTATCACCACCCACTTTCCGATCGCCCCCTTGATCGATCGATCGATCGGATCGATACTCGAGCGCAAATAAGCGTATAGAAATAAATCATGGCCGCTGATTCTCGCTCTTATAAACTGAATTTGAAACTAAAAATTGTATCAAAAATCCCAAATTTTTTTTTTCTTTTTTTTTCAAAATCGAACCAGAGACCAAGATATCGGTATCGCTAGATCGACTCCCAGGAAGGATAACGACGACTTGAGAAACGATAACCTCGAACGACAGCGAGCGCAAATGTCAACCGGTAAATCACTCGTCAAGTTCATCGTCTTCTTGTTCTTCATCGTCAAACTTTTTATTATCTCAAAGCGCGTAAGTTCATGCGATGCGTTTTTTTTTAATTTTTTTTTTTTTTTTAAATCACAGGCGCAAATATTTACAGAACTGGCTGTTACGGCAAGAAACAATACGATTTCTCCTGCAACACGATTTTACGCTTCAATATTTTTAACACGTGTCTCTCTCGCACTCAGCTGGCTTGTTAGTGTGAATAAAGCTCGAAAGCTTCCCCGTGGCCCCACGATCTGGCACATATCCATATTATTGATATTTACACGAGGAAATGCGAGGGCCGGTGAGCATTGCGAAAAACGTAGACAATCGACAAGTGACAAAGAGTCATAGAGATCGATCGACAGGGGCGTCCCGATCGTCGTGATAACGTTTTTTTTTTTTTCGTCTTCATTTATCGGAATTTCAAAATATTCCATAATCGGTTTTTTTTTTTTCGAAAACTGCAAATAAACATTTTTTGGGTGGGCTGGGCGCGGGGGGGTGTGTTCCTCGGTGAAATTCGGGACAGATCGATGCCGACGGATTTGCGTTATGACGTCACAATGTAAATCTGATACACATATATGTATATAACGCTTTGTGTTACTCCAGGACGGTGAAAGGGATTTAATAAATGTAATACGAGTTATCACAACAATGCAGTTTATTCACCACACCCAACAAACTGGTCGCCAAGCCTATTGTTTCTCTTTATCTAGGATCTAGGATCTAGGAAAAAGTACAAAAACTTAAATGATAAATGCGCGACGATAAACGATCTCTACGACTCTCCGAGCTCGGCCGATTGGGACGTGCAGAAGCAAGAGAAATTCGAGTAGCGAGGAAACGCAATGCGAAAGCAAGGGAACCATAATAAAAAAAAATAATATTGAATCTTCGCGTTCGCGTTATTCCTCTTCGTTTCTTTGAATCGATTATCCTTTATCTTTTTTATTATCATGCTCTCTGTCTTTCCTCTCCGACTCGCGAGAGACCTCTAAGAAAAGCCAGCTATGCTTTTGAGCGAGGATTATATATATTTATATATATATATATATATATATATACATACAGATACACATATGTATATGTGTATATATATATATAGCATGCCGTATAAACGTTACGAAATATTCTATAAAATTACTTTAACGATTTAAGCCGATAGGAACGTATCGCACAAAATGACGATTGTACACGTAGATTTATCACAATGTCAGAATACTTGAAGAAAGAAAGAAAAATAATAATAATAATAATAAAATGCAGAAAATCCCTTCCACGAGGGCACGAGGTACCTCCTGACCTTTAAACTTTTATCACGCGAGATCGATTAGTCTCATTGTGGCACAAGAGGGTCAAATAAGATGGACAGTGCTTAAAGAAAGAAGAAAGTGACGACGATGAAGAAGAATAAGAAAAGCGAAATGGAAGTTTAAGCTCCCGTCCGCCAGGGTCGCGTCTCGTTCCTGTCGATTGTCGCTTATCATTTGTTATATATATATGTATATAGCTTACGATGGGCGGTCAAAGGTCACAGGGATGTTAATTGGTCGACGCGACAGGTAAAATAAGTCTTTTGAGTCACATGAAGAGATTAATGAGAACGCTGTAACACAGTACGGACACACAGAAGACGGTGGTTACCATTTGCATTGGTACATTGCTATCGAGTTCAGCAGTTTCGCCGTTATCGTTGACTTTCCTCTCGTTATCTCTGTTATCGGCTATCGCGTTACCGTTCTCTAGCTTATTGCGCTTTGCCGATTCTCTCTCAGCGACATCCTCCAAGTTCTCTCTGACGTCATCCTGATCCTCCCTGTTATCATCATCCAGATCACTTTCCGTTTCGCTCGGTTCTCTTTGATCCCAACTCCTCGGGTCCGTCACTTCCGGTTCCTCGTCGGGACTCAAATTTGGTCCCACGTGGTACCCGTCGACCTTCTGTCGTTCGTTCACAGACTTAGTATCGCTCGTCTCCAGGTTATCGTTCTCGTCCGTAGTAGCCGCGCTGGTACCATTCGTCTCTTTATCGGATTCGTTATCGGAGTTATCGGACACGTCGGACACTACCCAACCGTTGTTACCGATACTACCTTCAGCGTGGGAATTACGTCTTGCGGAAAATTCAGAGTTTTCGGAATTATTCGTGGGATCGTCCCTCGAATTGGTCTCTGCGCTTTGGCTGGACCCGTCGTTATCGTCCGAATCCTTGTCGGACGATTTATCCGTCTCCGAGTTATCATCGTTCATCCCGGTCCGCGACCGATCGTTATCGTCCACCGGCCAACTGTCCATCCTGGGGAAGCTTCTCCGAGCTGGAGAAATTTTATCCGAATCTTCGTCGATCACAACCCATCCGTTATCGTCGAATAAATTTTCCACGGTCTTAAGGTTATCACTGATATCATCTGGATCCACGTCGCTGACTTCCTCGACGCTGCTGCGATTCATCTTTGAGTCTATGTTTTCCATTATCGTAGGAACTGAGTTATCGTCGTCCTCGGACTCCTCGTCGTTCGACGAGTCCTCGGTCTCATGATTCTCCGAGACACTCTCGTGACCTTGATCATTCTTATCGTCACTCATTGAAACGTTATCGTTATCACTGTTCCGGAAGTTATCACCGACCTCAGCAAGATCATCATCCTCATCCGTGGTATCGCTCGCAGGAAGTTCACGACTATTTTCGCTATGTGAAATAACGTTATCCTCCTGATGATGATCCTGATGAATCCGATCCTCGTCGTCCGTATGGACCTTGGTCCGGTTATCGCTGCTCTCAATGTCACTCGCTATGGTCGCTAGATCGTTATCGCTACTCCGTAGAGTCTCCTTGCTAACAACTGAATTCTCTTCGCTTTCCGAACTGCTCGAATTATCGTCCTCCGATCGGGACCTATTACCTTCCGAAATTCTCAAACTTTGATCGATCTCGTTATCGTTATCGTTAGCCGCGATATCGTTATCCTCGACACTAACGCTTTTCGAAGTTTCATCGGTTTCGTCGTTACCGATCCTAGAACGATCATTATCCAAGGGGTTATTGGAATTAGCAGTGAAGTCGTGAGTCTCGCGATCGTTTGCTACGAACCTGCTGGTATAACCGCTGGGCGCCGTCGACGATGACGTCATAGATGTCGGGGAAGTTACCGACTGAGCAGGACTTCCTCTCGGCGTCGAATACCTGAGAATTATTACAGTTAGGTTAAAGTTCAATTTTAGCCACATTGTATTTATAATTGGACGAGAAAGATGTTTAAGAAAAGTTCTTAAATATTTCTGTCTCAATCAGACGTTAAAAAATAATATTTCCAGTTAGTATCCAGCGAATATTAGAACTTGCCTCGTGGAAGGTGAATCCTCTTTACTTCCACGTCTGGCCTCTGCGCTACGTGCAAGAAGAGGACCGATGTCAGTACGCGCCATCGCCGATTCGGTCTTCTGCCGATCCAGCGTCGTCGGCGTCGGCGTCGGTACAGTAGCAGGATGGCCGTCGGTCTCTGATTCCTCTTCCGTTTCCGATTCAGTTTCCTCGGAGGAGCTGCTGGTCTCTTCATCCTCGTCCTCCTCCTCTTCCTTCTTCTTGACCGGCTCCTCCCTAGGTACAGTGGGTGCCGGTGGCGGAGGAGCAGCCCGATTACCTAATTCAGCCGGCAAAAATTGACTTGATCATCAAGTCACGCAATGTCTTAGACCAGAGAAGCAAGAGTTCAGCTACCTGCGCCTAAAAAACGGCTCTGGAAAGGTCGGGGGCTGGTAGCGCTGGATGAGGAGTCCCTTGCGCCGGTAGTGAGACCTGGTGCCGATGACAGGGTGGTCGTCGTGTTCGTGGGTGGTGCCCTGGACAAATATTTCTGCTTCATTTCTTCGGCAGTAAACGGTGCACCGGTGCTACGGATTCCTGAGCCAGTAGAACTTTCGGAACCCGTGCTCGATTCCGAAGATGCACTTCTGGTTGCTGGAGCATGAGCTTCCGTCGAGGTTCTTCTGCTACGGCAGCACCGGATATACCGTTTAATCATTCGCTGATTCTTTTCCTGATCCTGACACTATTCCTATCTAGAGCCACGTCTTCGTCTTACCTGGCGACTGATGTTCTTCGGGGTGGTTCCTCCGGTTCCCTTTCTGGCAGGTCTCTGACTAGTGTCGGGTGAGCCGGGACCACGGTTGGCGCTGATCTCTCTTCTACGGCTTCCGAGGACGAGGGCGCATTTTTGTTCTGTTTCTTGATTCGCGAGATCTCGTCGTCTTCGCTGACCTGTCTGGCTGTGGCCGCTGGTGTCTTTCTCACCTGGACCTGTTACGGTAACGAGAGACTCTATTGGTTTGAAGCGCAACTATCTTCTCGATAATTATTTTCTTGCCCATTTCAAGTACAACGTACTCCGATATTACGGACACCCTATATACGTACAATATCCAGGTTTTCGAACAAGCTTAAATGCACGAACTAAAGCTGAGAGTATTATATGGCGTCGTAAAACTGGGATAAGAAACGATGAGTAATTCTACAATTATACAATAATATATAATGCGTGCACAAGGATTGCGAGTCTTTGTTTAAATAAATAAATAAATAAAATCGTAGCGTAATTATGTTTTATACATTAAAAAAAAGTGTAACGTCTAATCGTGTATACGATACTATCTCAATACCACAAAACAATCCTGCTGATTAGTCTAACGAGGCTACACTCAGGCGTCCATGCTCGGAAATGATAAGATATAAAAGAAAAAGAAAAAGAAGAGAAAAAATCGGCGAATTACATTAATTTGCCTTAAAACATTTTGTCAGAGCCGAGCTAAGAAGCCGCACAGCCAAAACTTTTCGTAGGATCGATTAATGTAACGAGCAGCCGTGATCTTTTTTGTTTTTAAACTATGAATTCATTTTATTAGAATTTCAGATTCGTCATTTGGTGTATTAGATTCAAGCAGTGTCGTTTCGAACTTATTTTTCGTTGCGTGTGGATCGAGTCTAGCTGGCCTTGACGGAACTGCCCGGTTCCCTATCGCCTCTTACACACTTCCGTTTTTCACTGTCAACAATATAAATTTATCCTCTTTTTATATATTTATATATATGTGTCTCCGTTCAAAATCAATATTTCACTAGATCGATAAACACGCGTGCATTCAGCTACTTCAATGCTTCTTTATCTTTTCCTCTTAATATCATCAGCCAAGACTCATCGTGATCCACCGAGATCATCCTTAATGCTCTTATCAGTGTAGACCTAATCGCGAGACTCTGTGTCCTACGAGTGATAATGTGTGACAGGATCCAAGTGTTTTTTCATTTACCATAAAACAAACAAAAAACAAGACTGACTTACGTATTTATTTGTAATATATAAAGAGTATAATCACGTGATTTTGTACCTGCGGCTTTTGAGGCTGCGGCTGCTGGGGCTGCACCGGTTCCTCCTTCTTCCGCTTTCCAGCCCTCTCGCATTCCTGCAACTTTTTCATGACCCTTGGCGAATCCGTCAAACGAAATATTCCGGATAGCGGTCCACGCGCAGCATCCTCAGTGTCCAGCACTCGTTCCCGAAGAGCGGCCTGTTCCTGGGCCGCCGAGGTGAATCGCACGGTGGATCTGGAATCGCCGTCGGAATCGTCGCCATCTCGATGCCGCATAAATCGGCTTCGATATTTCGACTTGTTCCTTGGCGCGTCGTACTCCGGTGCGTCGTACCTTTGAATAACGTAAAATCAATATATTTTTGCATATCGATAAGATCAAAAATTAAAAAGCTGCATCGATGAACGACCGAACGACACACGAGCCGATATAAATCGATCAACCGTAACCGGTGAATTTTTTTTCGTGGTCAGGGGCGGGGGGCTGGGGGGGTGGTAGAAAAAAATTGAAAAGTAGGGAAAAACTACCGTCTCGTATTTATAACGCACGCTAAAATAGATATGTGGGTCATTCCGAAAAACCTGTGCCTTCTCGACTAGCCTTCTGGCCGCAATCCAACGCAATCTCTGACGACGATCGAAACCTTTTTATAGGCCACTTATGTCCATTGTGACGTTTACTCTTAAATTTTACACGCGCACGACTATCGTATTTCCAATTCTAATTGATAAAAGCTCTCGTGATTACTCGTAATCGGGCACGTATCGATTCCTCGCCAGACGTTCCTCTTCTTGCTGACGGTACTGAGACGCAAGACGATGGTCGCTCTTGCTCCTCATCAGTGCCGGTGGACCCCCTGGAGGAGCAAGACCACCCGTGCTGCCCATCAGACCCCCAGTACCGGTTTCCGGTTTTATATTGAGTTCTCCATATCCTGCTACGTGAAGTACCAACTGGTTTGGATCGTGAGCCATCACGAAACGTACTCGACGGTTGTAGTCTCCAGCTTCGTACTCAAAGTTCCTATGAAAAATATAAATCAGTTAAGTCTGACGGTGAGAGACTCGCATCAGGGTCCATTCGTTTTCTCCTATCACCTGATGAACTCTACCGTGCGTAGAAAGAGTTCCTTTGTGTCGAGGAGTTCAGCATCGTCCCAGGGTACGTTCTCGTTGATGTGCGCCTCGGCCAGGTCACAATTGCTCTGGATATTTGCAATTTCCAGCTCCAAGTTTTCTTTCAGCTGGATCAGGCCCCTCAGCTCTGTTCCCAGGTACCGGTCGACCTCGTTGCGGAGATACTCGGTCCTGTCCTTCAGGGCCTTACTGAGTCTTCTGTAGATCTCGTCCACCTCCTCCGACACGGATGCGCAGTTGGTCTGAAGACCCAGGGTATTTTTTTCTACTAGAGCCAGAGCATCCTGTAGACGATGCAGACCCCTTCGTACCTGAGGAACGAAAAATTTACATTAATATTTCATTCGTAACGCCACTGTGTCCTGTTGCCAACCTCGTACCGTTGAACCTAGCGGTATTGTTTTGTCTTTGTAAAATTTGTAACCTAAAAAAAAAAATTAACTACTTTCTCAAAGCCGTTCGATCGATTAGAAATTTTTGATCATGCTTAGGTGAGTTGGGCGAGTGAAGTACAGTGATGTATATTTTTCCTAAAATCCTTTTTTTCATTCGAAAGCGTACCCGAGTCTGAATTTGCTGAAAAATGTTTGGAATCTCATAACGAATATCGAGCTCTTCATGGTTCGTTTCCACTGACGCTCAATGAAACGGTAGGATTCACGAGGAATGTAAGTTTTTTTTTTTTTCTATTTTTGATATTCGAAAATATGTTTTCGTTCAGCTCTCCGAATACGCGCAAGAGTGGGCGAATGATTTGGCTTCCAGAGAAGTGATCGAGCACAGAGAGTCTAGTCGATACGGTGAAAATTTATATACGGATTACAGCGACGATAAGGAATGGACAGTGAAGCCGTCGGACCCCGTCGAATCATGGTTAGAAAAAGAATTTTGAAAAAAGTCCAAAAAAAATTTTCTCTCACACGTCCAATTTTAATCCACGTCTCGACGTACGTCAGGTATATGGAAAAGGAGAGATACACATTCGGAGAAGAAAGTCCGACGAATTTCCAAGACGTGGGTCATTTCACTCAAATCGTTTGGAAGGAAAGCAAAGAAATGGGCGTGGGCGTGAAATTTGGAGAAAGCGGCCGCGTCTACGTTGTCTGCAATTACGATCCACCGGGAAACATTGCAGGCGAATACGACAAGAATGTTCAACGCGAAGTAACGAAAGAGGTAAAAATTTTTCTACGGACTGTCCAAAGTTACGATAAATCGAATCCTACGAATTTACATGAGACTCAAAGTAATTCCGTACGCTCTTGCTTATCGCTATTTAAATCCTCGAAATCTTCGTACCGATTTTTCTTAAGGAAATTCGAAAAAAAAAAATTACCTGCGAATTGATACGCGTTATCTCTCGCCTCAGGATATCCATATGTGCATCCTTGCACTCGGGGCAGCATTTCTTGTCGCAATGCACGCACAGAGAGCAATAACTCTTTTCCGAACAGACGCCGCATCTTTCCATAGTTTGTCCGCTGGTAGGATCGGGCAATTCCCCGGTGATCTCGATGTGCAATTCCAAAAATCGTTGTAGCGTCACGTTCGTTGGAAATGCCTGGACACCCTATGGAAAAAAAAAAATTTTTAAAAAAAAAATCATCCCTTTCCATGCTCCTTCGGCGAATGCTCAATCGCGTTATCTATAAAAATGATAACCAACCTGATAGGGTATACGATGTTCCGCACGGCATTCCGGACACTTGACCTGACGACGTACGTAGTCGACCAGGCCGTCCATGCACGGCTCCATGCAGAAGCTGTGCTGACATGGCAGGAGCTTTGGATTTCGATAGCGATCCAAACAGATCGCGCAGGTCAGCAGTTGCTCGAACTGCTCCATGTCCTACGGAGAAGTGCGAATGAAGAAAAAAAAAAAAGAAAAAAAAAAACAGAAAATTAAAAATCTTCAATAACACATGTCAAAAGTATCCACGGTAATCGATGGCGCTTCTCTGAACAATTTTCTGAGCTTTTACTCGGAGCTTCGGAAGCTTCCTCGCCAATATATATAAGATCCGCCACTTGTGTTTTCCACGTACGTGTGGACTTATTTAAGGTCTGACCTCGCGAGGCATCCGGCTCTCGCGAGATCAGGCGTCCCGACGCCGACGACGTGGAGGCGTCCGCTGCGAACGACGTCGTCGTTCTATTCGAGATCCGCGTTTAAACTTACGACGCTTTCGCAATGTGGGATATACCGTGCTATAGGTTTGACGTCAGGGCGTCGCGACGCCGGACGTATCAAGCCACGAATCTTTTTTATTTCCTGCCCGCCTCAGAAATAGCTCCTATTAGAATCTATCTTTGTACGTTGTACGAGCCACTTGTTGATTTTACAATGGTAACAGGTTCTCTTATTTTTTTTTTCTTTTTCTTTTTCTCTTCACAATTTCGGAATTAAAATCGAGAAACAATGAACGCCGAGACCTTTTCTTTTTGTTGTCTCTCTAAAAATCTTAATGTCATTTGTCATTGTCGATCGACGTTATTTTTTTTTTTTTTACCGAGACTGTACCCATCAGCTGTCTAGGAACTTTCGAAATGGCGTATTACGTTTCACAGGCTATTCCCCAGGTTTACTTATACGAAATCGTTGCCAGTGTTTGTCAAATTGTCATATACAGCGCAAAGTCCTTTGCATTATAGGGAATATTCGTATGTGCCTAGTCACGGCGTGAGCTTGCAAAAGACAAAAGTTAACAAAGAAGACAATTATAACTCCTTGGCGTTGTTTGACACCGCAGCTTATTTTCACTCGCGCTCTATTGACTCACGCAGTAAATATTAATCGCCGAGTTCCTTGGCACTCGAGCTCCTGTCGTAAGAACGAATCGCCCGATGAAAACGTTAAGGCGAAACGAGCGCGAATAAGAAATGCACTCGATTAATAAAACGTCCCAGGGACGGAACCGCAGGGTTGGCACGCGTGCCTTCGTTAACGGCAGAGTCCATTAAGGTGCGCAGTGCGAAAGCAGAAGGAACCGACGTGGAAAACGAGCGCGATTCGAGGCGTCAGATGATTCAGCTTTTCCTTTGTTCACGTCGAGACGGAAAATTTGTGGGCGACGATTCGAGCTAAACTTTTGCACACGTTCCCAAGCGATGAGCAAGATTAAAGCCACGTGGACGCGATACTTTGAAAAATTTAATGACACACTTTGTTCGTACGACGGAACAATCGTGTTTGCACTGGTTTTTTTTTTGGTTATATTATCCTCGGAGAAAAAAAAAAGGTTTCCGATATTTTCTTCGATAAAATACACGTGCACTCACGGCTCGATGATTTGTCTAATGGCTTTCGATTGTGCCTGTCTGGTCTTTGCAGCTTCTTCCTTTCCTCTCGCGATATGAATAAACCATACGGTCCAGATTGAAATATCGATATTCACCACGGGTCAGAATCAGATACGGATACTTGGGCGCTACGCTGGCCAACGCTATGAGCTTTCGGCTATACTTAGCCGGCACCTTCAATTTCCAGCGGCGCTTATTTTCAACATTGCCGCACTCTTAGAATAGAGCGTCACGACGGCGTTGGGTGCTGCCGCCTACGGTTACACGTCGCTCCTCACGAGGGACGCTCAGCTTCCGCGAGATCCGAAGAGTTCAGGGAAAGCTGCCAGAGCGAGTGCGTGGGCGACGTCGAAAGCTTTCGAGTGAAGTGACCCGGTCGGCTTTGCTTGGCCGCGTACAATTTTGCCCGGTGGCGCTTTAGCGGCGAAGTTACGAAGCTTGGTCGTCGGTAAAGACGTTTTCTAGATTCGTTACCATCAAAGGCTCACGGCCGAGGTAACGCCTTTGAAGATATTTTAAGTGACGTCGCTCGCAACAGATGGCACGCGCGTCGTGTCTCCTTTTAACGGTGCTTTTCAAAGCTGCCGTCGGTTTCACTGTGAACTCTTTACCAATTTTTCTTACTCGACCCTGCCTTCGTTTTTTTTCCCTTTACTCTCTTACGCGTTCCTAAACACTTGCTGCTCCAATAATTTGTTCCTCGACGTAGACGAGAATCAAAGCGATCCCTTTTTAGTGTGGACCTTAAAAGAAACCGTCGGTTAAAAGCACACTTTAACCAATAGCTTTTTTTCTAACCTCTTAACATAAGCTGTCTATGTTTATACAGGTGAGAGTTCAAGGGTTAGACTATCGCGGGATGCAATGATACATAGAACGGAAAGTGGCGTAACAAATAGTTCGTTAAAGAACTTGGGGAAAAAAGTGTGAGTAAAGAGAAGAAACACGTCAAAAGGTTATGTCGTAGCTTGACGCGTCCGAAAGTAATATCAAAGAAAGCTCGTGGCTTTGGTGTTGGACGGGATAAAAAATGTACTCAGTGAAATATAAGTTGAACGTAGTGAAAAAGAGAGAGAGAGAGAGAGAGAAGGAGAATGAAAATATACGGCATGTAAAACGGAGGGTCTGGAAACGAGCGCGTAATTAGTTTCCCTTGCTGTGGATATTTGTTCCGAGTGTTAACCAGACAAACTTATATTCCATTTATATACGTCGAAAGCCAAAGTGCTCTTTTTTTTTATCTGATTCAAAGCGAACGCTATTAGAGAACTGAAATGGACAGGAGATAATGTCATCCCCGACATCGAACATTTACCTCGCATTGATCTCAGAAACGATCATTTTTAATAATCCATTCGACGAATCACTTTGCTCTTCGTGGCCGATTAATTTCTTCTTCTCTTATCCCATACGGGGGAGATTCGCGATATACTGCTTTATTTTTACGAATAAAGAGACAACGAAAATGTTGAGTCAAGAAAGAATTTGCAGCTTTTGGCGGGACATTCGAGGAGCGTTTAAAGAATTTTAGACCAATTATTTATTTCTAATGGATTTTTGGCTGTCGTTTTAATTTTTTTTTTTTTTTTGGAAAAACTGAAAGTTAGCGCAGAGGAAGGAAATTGCAGTTAGGCTCGAATGATCTTACGGCATCCATGATCGTCTCGAATTTATGATACGTTTTTAACGGATATCTTTAGCTTGCTATCGTTTTACGTACTAATACGTGGAAATAAATTCTTTTACTGACGATCGATGCCGATAAAAATATTCCGATAAAAAAATCCATCGAGTTTCCGACTTACCTCCTCTCTTCGACCCGCCTTGCGGCGGACTCTCCTCGTTGGGGGGCCCTCTCTATAGGGCCCCGATGTTCTCGCACTTTGTCACCACCAAAATCCGGCGCTGCTTTCAGCTAAAATAAATTCACCACCTTTAGTAAACTTTACACTTCACCTTCATTTTTTTTTTTTTTTTTTATTATTACCCGTCATTGCATACACTATCAACCAGATTTAACGGAATTTTCGAGTTTGTCAAATACGACCGTACTTAAAAATATACCTTCGGCATAATCGCTCGGTACATCGCGCTATAGTAGATTCACAATAATTTTTCAAAAATCTCAAAATTCAAAATCCAGGCAACAAAGAAATTCCTGGAGAGCACGTAAATTCAAAATATATATATATACGAGAGTACACGAATATCCAGACAACAGTTTTCGCCCGCGAGGCGTCGCCAGTCGGCAAAATAAATTTCTCAAAGTAAGTAACGACACATTAAAATTTCCAAAAATCTCAAATTCCCTAAATTCTGATCGGTCGTGTTTGCCCATGAGAAAAAATGTCCTAGGGTAGTAAAAGGCGAGTCTGATCGAGGGGGCTGCGAACTGGAGTTTAAGATCGAGGTAGTTACTTTTTGTCACATGCTAATGGGAGAGGGGGGGAGGGGGGGGGCCTAGAACCGAGGATAATATGAAAATCGTATTAGCCAAGGAATTCGTGGTATTTCGGTCGTGTCCCCCCTTTTCTCCCCCGTCCGAAATTACTCATCGTTAACCAAAGAGAAGTCGTCGCGTGTCGTAAAATATAAGAGAGAGAGAGAAAAGAAAAAAGAAATTCCAAAAAAAAAATTCATAGATTGAAAATAACCAAAGGAGGATTATTCGCTTCGCTCTGAATCCGAGCAGGAAGAGTGAGAAGTAATTGGACACCGAGTAGCCATATTAGAACACGCAGTCGCGTACGACGTGAACTCGAGGTTCACAGAGACACGAAGAAACTTAGAAGGGGGGCCGGCGGGGAGGGGCAGGCAGGCAGGCAGGGGGCAGGGGAGGAGGAGCTGCTGGCACAGCAGTTCACCATCACCATCACAGATTTCGTAGCACTCGGCGCCCGGCACAAGGCTCCGTCAACGAACCAGGGACCGTTTTAGTATCGAAGCAAACCCGCCGGATCCGTAGTATTATCTAACACTTAAAATTAGCCCAATCGCAGGACAGAACACGGACAGCGTATTTCGAGCGAACAAAAGTGATCTCGATGAGGTGTAGCGATTAAGAATGAAAAAAAAAAAAAAAAAAACGAGCGAACAAAATTTCAAAAATGACTCGAGTCACGAACGCGAGTCTGAAGAATGTCCGTTCACAAAAATTTTTTTTTTCGAAAAATAATAACTCCCACGAAATCCATGATATACCGTGCACTTCCACCACTGGTCCTCTCGAGTTTACGTCGACGCGTGAAATTTTTGGAAAATACAAAAAAAAAAATTAACACGTCCAATGCGAAACGTCCTTCCGTGCGCTCGACTGGAACTTTTTTTTTTTTCCCACCGTGATAACCGGCGGGTCCCTCGTAGATTCGTATTAGCACTTTGTTAGAGACACAAACCAGAGGATTTTTTTTTGTTTTGAGTATTTTCGGGCCGAACTCGATGGTTTTTCAATTTTAGTACATAATGAGATGTGAGATCTTTTTTTTGTGTGTGTCTCTTGGTTCAAGTCTGTGGGACGCACCGCGTTCGTCCGGGCCGGATGGCCGCCCGTTTCAGAGTGAATGTCTTATTAGTTATTTCTGGTCCAGCCACTTCTAAGTCTCTTTCCTCCGCGTCTTTCTTCCTCTTCCTCCTCTTCTGTCACTTCGCCACTGCTCTGTCTCTTCTAGTATCTAATCGTCGTCACGGCCACTGCGTCCTAAGCTCCATCTTGGCAATACCTTCCGAAGCTTGCGAGCTTGCATATCGTTACGCGTTAGTAGCCCTCCCCTCCCCCTACCCCCTCCACTGACCGTTGAAAATTTCACCCACCCAGTTTCCATCGGCGAATCTCTCTTTGAACACGGATTTCGAAATTCCTCAATGTCGACCTTGAAATCTCTTGGCGATCCTAGGAATAGAACTCGAAGAATTTTTTTTTTTTTTTTCCGTCCAAACGGTCCAGTGGCTGCGACTCGCGTTCAACTAATTCGATCAAACGTTCTCGTCTGTAAATATTTATCTGCTGGTCTTGTCCGATTGTTTTACATAAATTTTCGAAATAACTTCTTTTGTGCGTATTCATTGTACTATGAGTTTACGATGTACCGAAAAGCTCAGCTTTGTCTCCTCGAGTAACGTCCCGTGTTTCCGGATGTGACTCTCGGCCCTGTAGTTAACTCAGACTTCCGGTTTCTCTTGAGAAGTCACGGTGACTCGGAAGCTTCACAATGGGAATGGTCACGTGTCACACACACATATATATATATATATATATGTATAGAGCTTTTGATTCATAATAATCAACCATTGAGTAGTCAAGTGCTCGAGTACTGGAAGTGTCAAGAGTGAGTTGAAAATCTAAGATAATTTTGAAAAAAAAAAAAAAAAAAAATTGAAATATTGAAAATTTTATTTTATTATCAAACGAATTTTTTTTTATTATTATTTTTGACAATTCACTGATCAGAGCGATGATTCAGAGGTCCGACCAATGAAATTCCGAAGTTGCAACCCTGCCGGCTATTTTAACTGAAGTACTTGGATTATTTATAGCAAATTCTACCCTGTGATACGTTTATTCCGTGCGACCGGTGTATTCGAATTTTTGAAACTTGAAATTTTCAAATTTTTTTTTTTACCAACGCACGCACTTCCTCGTCTCCGGTCGAAACTCCGCCATATCGCAGATCAATAGGAAAATGTCAAAATTTCAAAATTCAATTTTTTATCTCATTTTCCTCCTATACTCCATTCGACGTGAAATCGGAAAACAGTCGTTTCGTAAAATGCTCAAAATAAAAAGTGCAAAGTGATATCGAGAGTATCGAAGCCTCCTAAAAATATACCGTCGGAAATATGAGCTACGCTTACGCAGGCTCTTTTCGTGTCTGCTGCTTCGATGCAGTTGAAAATATTTTACGAAACTTTGAAGGCTCTCGATCGATCCGATAGACTCATGACGTCATACGTTACTTAACCACGTGTGTATAATTCAAGCATGACGTATTTTTTCTGTCAACATTCACGAAACGAATTATCGAACAGGGTGATCGAGAGGAACGTAAGGAGAAGACGAGACACTCGGAGGACACGA
>JARQSV010000270.1:19276-32632 GCA_030142285.1 Calameuta idolon | reverse complement strand
CTGGCACGCAGCCAAGAAAACTTAGTAGGGCAATAATAAGTTTTACAGTGTCGCATTAAACCGGTAATCATATTTATGATCTGTCGACAATTGCACAGTGGGATTCGCGAATTGCATTATACGTTGACAAGTGGATGCAATTTTATGACGATTTACTGTCATCGTGTACGTATATGTATACATATATTGTATGTGCAGTGCTGAACTGATTCGATTCTTTCGATGAGATTCCTTATGCATTATTTTGCCGTGGAATTGATGTGATACGTTTATGGAATTTGCAGAGGGCGAAGCCACGTGGTCGGGTCAACGCTCGAGGATGAGTGTGTGGAAATTAGGAAGATGATGAGGTGGGGATCCTTGAAGTCCAGGAGGTGAAGGGTCATGGAGGGTAACGTGAGCTACGTCGAGAACATCACCGCGGTGGTGGATTCTGCTCTGGTTGACGTCGCTGCCATCTTGACAGCAGTTGTCCTGGGACTTCTGATTCTCACCACCATTATAGGTGAGCGCTGCTGTTCCGTGGACTACGGATCTGCTTTGCGAGGACAGGGGCTGCTCGTAACCGCTGCTACCTGTAATGGACGCGTACATATGAGTGGATGTGTGTGCGTATGCATGTGTGGGGTACGTTGGAAAAATATTTATGTGGCGTCGGGACGCGGACGTCGCTCTTTTGAAATTCCATGGAATTCGTGGAAGCTTGAAAATTCGCTGGACTCTCCACTTGTTGCCGAGGGACAAAGCTCTCGTCGCGTAGGTTTTTTGGCAGTCGACGCGTCGATGGGTTAAAAATAGATAATTTTTTTTTTTACACCCGGTAGCAACGCTGCACTGTCTCGATAATGCAATCAAAGTGAAGGGGTTGAATTTTGCAAATCGTTTAATGAAAGTAGAGCTGTTTCTTTTTTGAACTTTTTTTTTTTGAAAATTCATAATCCCATTTTTTTTATCTTTCGTTCATCGTCAGTGTAAAATATAATCATCCCCTATAGAGTTTCTATTTTTTTTTTCATCCCTTCTTCTTTCACTTTTGAAATTTTTTAAAAAATTTATTTTCTTAAGCAAATACAGGGTGTCCTTGCGTGCTTTGATTTTGATTTTAATCATTTTCCAAATTTATCCATAATTTATCAATGGCGGCTTTTTTCCCTTCCAGGTCGCGTCTCCTTTCATTTTTCGTCCTGTCTCCGATTTCACGTCGCTCGTACAGTTTATTTAGCCTCGACCCTCGACTAAGGGTAGTTTTCGAAAACAATGATCAGCGTCGACAGGAAAAGCGCCAGCTCCCCGATTTCGCCGTAAGTCAAGATACATAAAGTACCATTCACACTGCAACTGAGAATTCAGGTGGTTTTGTCCACGCAACACTTGATCCCTTATTTTTGAACGAAGGATAACTCCGGATCCCCTTGATATAAAAATGACACCTTTTTTTCTTTATGAAAACAGTAAACGACTTACCCCTGATTTTAAAAAGTCGACTCGAGGCTTATCCAAAAAAAAAAAAGAAAAAACACCCCAAGAGTGTATAGCGAATTAAAAAATGTCTCGAGGGTTAAAAAGCTCAAGAATTTCTATCCCTCCCTCCGCCCGAAAGCTACCCCTTCCCAGGCAGCTTCGCACCCACGGAAAAAATTCCCTGGTCAATTTTTCATCCCTTCGCACCAAAACTAAATCGGTATCCACCCTTCGCACTGTTTCACCTAAATCCCAACCTCGTCCGTCGTAAATCCAAAATCTTACGAAAATTCATATTAGCCCGATCGAAGTGCCAAAAAAATTGATTTGGCATCAGATCGGCCGTTTTGCCCGATTAAGTTAGAACTCGAGTGCGAATTAAGACGCCTTTCCAAAAATTCCCCAACACAATCAATCGATAACGTTCGAACCGAAAAAATCAAATTTCGAAATTTTGTATAATATTATACATAAATAAAAAATCCACCCTTCCTAAATTTTCTATCGCGCATAAATCACGACGTGCCGATCCAAGACTGTCGCCTGCCAAAAATGTATCGATCTTTATTTTCGCTCTCCCGTAATTACCCCGTGAACCTCCTTAGCGCCTTAGCCCAATCCAATGCTGATGAGACTGAAATACCGGCCGAGCCGACCCCCTCCCTCTTCTCTAGTCTCGAGCCACAAGCATGGCGGGTGATCAATTTAAGGCTGACACGTTTCCGTTGCACGTAATCTATCAACGACAATAACACCGATAACACCAACCAGCAGTCCGCACGAGACGCTTCCGTACACTTAGCCGTTGCTGTTTCGCTGTTGCGAATAAACGGCCTGATAAGGCCTGATAAGGTAATTGCCTCAGCCTCAACTTCGATTCCGAGCTTGTTCAGCGAATCATTAAGGAAATTGATTTTACGAATTGAAAAATAATATTTACGAGCGTGACGATCGACATTTTTTTTTATACAGATATTACGTAACAAAAGAATCCCTGATAACGGCTCGAGTCGAAAAAAAAAAAAAAATTTCGACTCGACTAACGTCACATTTTCGTTTTTCTTTATTTCAATGCTCACTGACCCCTCGTACTTGACCTTTTTCTTTAATCTCGATAAGAGACTTTAAATTATGGAAATTTAGGGGCTGTTACCTTCGTGTCTCGAATCAGAAAGATTGGCGAAGAGAGGGGCGGGAAGGGGGGGAGGGGGGGCGACAAAAAAGAATGATTACTCGAACAATTGGAGGTATTAAGGATTTTTTTTTTTTTTTAAAGACGGAGAAATTTTCGTACTACGCAGAAAGTTTTGTTAAAATTTCAACAAAAAAAAAATTCGAAAAATATTTCTTCGCGTCTCGAATTTGATAAGATAAATAAAATTTACATCGAAAGATATTGGAAGTCAGTGCAAAAACTTCGATGCGAATTCGCAATGAAAATTTCGGGAAATCGGTCACGTGAAAATATTGTATTAGGGCAAGTAGGCGGCGATTGGGTAATGGCTTCGATATATCAGAGAATATACGTACGAGTAAAAGGGGATCCAACGAGTCCGAAAGGGAATATTATCCAAGAAGATGGATTCTGATCCCACAAGGAACTGCGAGTGAAGGAGGGAAGAGAATTTTTTGAAAAAAAAATTTTTTTTTCTAATATACAGTATCAGACATTAATTTCGGTAGACGATGGCGGGAAATTCAAAAGTGTATTAAAAAATAAAAAAAATTGAAGCAACCCTTCCGTCGCTGCCCATCGACATCGTATCGGCACTGAGTACAAAATATGACGAAAAAAAAATCAATATCACCGGAAGTGACGTATTTGTCGAAGCTACGTTCCCCACCCTTATTTAACGATGCTCGAAAAACACTCGAAACGCCTAAATGTTTGTTCACAGCGACAAGTGGATTTGCGTCAAACGGGCAGAGGCTGGAGGAAATTGCCATAGCGTCGTTACACATAGAAACTAAATTCAGGACGAAGGACGAGTGAGCCACGCGAGAGGGAATGAGATTAGTTGAATTTTTTTTTTTTTTTTTCGGATCAAACAATTATTGACGAATCAATCGTTTCGTCGAATCGCCAAAATAAATCAATTAAATTTTTTTTTTTTTGAGGCAACAGCAACAGCTTCTCTTTTTTTTTTGACCGGTTGCAGCGACTGGCTGGGCTGACACGAATTCATAGACGGAGCTAATTCTTTGCATGAAAAATTTTAGATAAAATACGACACGTGATTCTCATTCGTGCGTAAATATGTATTTTCAAAAAAAAAAAAAAACTGTGTCTATTTCATTAATATTTTTTTTCTGCAATTTCGTATCGCCGCATATCTTTCTTTTCGTCTTCGTTTATCTTTCAGGAAATGTGTTCGTGATAGCAGCCATCCTCCTCGAGAGGAATCTTCAATCGGTGGCAAATTATTTGATCGTCAGTCTGGCAGTTGCAGATCTTATGGTTGCCTGCCTGGTGATGCCGCTGGGTGCCGTTTACGAGGTACGTCAAATTAATATAATTTTTTTTTTTTTTTGGAAAAAAAGCAAATTTCCATAATCCTCAATTTCGAATCCACAGCTATCGAAGGTATCCGTGGATTTGAAAAATCTGTCCAGCCGTGTCCGTGGAAATACGAATTTCTCCATTTAGCATCGAAACAAAATTGAATCGGGGAAGCCGAAATTCCTTGTCCTAAAGTCGATCAAAAGTTACTCCCTTATAGGCCTTGTGCGAATTTGGCTCTGAGGGCCACTGCCCTACGTTTTCAACTTTAAATGCGTTTCTCGACCGACTTTACTTTTTTGACAATTTTACACGACACTTTTGCTACTTTAAGAACCCCTACTGGATCAGTCAGCTGTTAAATCCTTCTTCTTATATATATATATATATATTAGACATTTTAAAAAGTTCCCATCATTCAGCTACTGTTACTCATTCCACTCTTGTTTTCCTGCTCTCCTCCCTTTCCCCTTGTTACATAAAATCCATAACAATAATAATCTCGACCCCAGCCTCGATCTCCGTAAACTCAAAAAATACCTTAAAATCCAAAAAAAAAACCTTGACCTGCAGGATAGACGTTAATTCGTTAAAAAAATCTAAGCCGGAAGCCAAAAAAAAATACGTAGCGATTAAGCGGAGTAAATTCGTCTATCAATAAAATCCAAAATATGCGTGAGAATCCATATGAAAAATGAAAAATGAAAAAAAAAAAATCTAACCAACAAATAGCATTGCCTGCCATATAGACACAATATTGGATTCATCCAATCCGAAAAGGATCAACGCGAAAATTCCTAATGGGAAGCAAATCGAATTCCAATCAATTAAAAAAGTATCAATCGAATTCCATATATCAGCGACCAATCACAAGCAATTATATTATCTCCAAGTGCAGCAACCCCGTAAAATCAATTTTGGGGCTTAAAGCGATACCATCCCTAAAAATTCTTCGTTTCGCGTAAACTTCGTAATTTTCAGCTGGTCCAGGGCACTCTGGATCCATAAAGAAAATAATTAAAGCCTCCTAATGGGGTCGCACAGGGTCGGCACTGTAGTCATTGTGTAAACTGTAAAAAAAAAAATCCCCAACATCCCTCCCATCGACCACCATCCTGCACTGATAAAGCCAAGAGGTACTTGCGATAAAGTTCCCTGTAATATGAAAAGTCGTATTTCACGTTAATCGATTGTCTGATAGTCGATAGTCGAGCCCCCATTGCCCATTGGGTTATTTACGATTTTCATTTTCCCGACAATTTATTGCCAATCATTAGTAACCGCCGATCGAGCAATTACGAGGCAGTCGATTAAATTTTCAAAAAAAAAAAAAAAAATCCATCATCCCTCAGCGACGGGACAATGAAAAATTTTGCAATTTTTCCAAATTTCAGTCCCAAAAATATTTTGAGATTAGGAAAATGATAAAAAGAAAAAATATCCTCGATCTTCGAAGATCGACGAAAGAAAAATCTCATAAATCGCTTTTTGAAATGGCGCGTCACTCGCAGTCCTTGTGACTTTATTATTTGCAATTTATCTTCTTGATATTTTATTACCTGACAGATTCACGAGAGACATTGAAACACTCGGTGGCTCCTGCGTTACTCCCATCCGGCCTTTGGTCCACGAGGCAATTTTATCTTCTCGACTTTTCTTCCTTCTATCTTCTTTATTCTTTCTTCATCTTTTTTCACACTGTTCAACAAGCATCGATTCTCTAAGGTTATTCTGGTTCTACCCCCTCCCCCCCCAACCTATACCCTCTCTTATTATTACGTTGCCGCTAGTCGGTTGTCCTTCTCCCTCTTCCGCCAGACTCTTTTCTTTTTTCTTTTTCTTTATTTTCACCACTGACAACCCTCATACGTTTGCCGTTCGATTTTTCTGTGCCTCGCGGGAAACCGACTCTTCTATGTACATAGTCAGCTATATGGTATATACAGGTATACATAGGCACACAGTGCTTCCGTATAAAAAAGAAACTTGTCGAAAGGATAAACGATCCGAAGGATGATGAACCATCGAAAATCCGACCAAAGCTCACCAATCTTCGATTCCTCTGTATATTTTCTTTTTTTCCTTCGTCCACCGTACTTTTTCTTGATCTTAAAAAGAAAAAGAGTGGATCCGTCGATCCATCTCTCCATTCATTAATTGTCTCTATCCATCGGGCACGGTGCAGCCGCGTGTGTCCGTGTGCCGAGCGATCCTCGAATTTCGAATAAGCGACTCGCTGCTTGTACCAATTGCATTGAGGATGCGGCTTTAGCCTTGGGCCGTTACCCGAGCGGGATCGTAACTCCGAGTCGAAGCGTCGCCACGTGCAGTTTAAGATGCTGAGGTCGCCGATTGAAAGCAGCGGCTAGTTAAGGTGGTCGCGCATGACGTCCTTGGGAGACAGCAGTCGATAAGGAAGGTCGCTCGTGTCACGAGGCGAGATTCGAGCGGGTCGTTGAAAAATAATCAAAGCGAAGAAGAAAAGGGGAAAGAAATAAAAGGAAAGTAGAAACGAGGCCGTTTGAACGTGAGGGGGAGAAAAAAAAAATAAGGGATTTCGTGCGAATGACGGGGTTGTTAATTTTTTTTTTTCCTCAGGTTGGTCCTCGCGTGGTTAATGATAAGAGGGGCCAACTTGGGATAATTCTTTATCCGGGAAGGAGCCGGTATCTTGTATCCTTGAGATCCTTGAATTCCTAGGGCAGCCCTCCTTGCGTCCTGATCAGTGTGTTAAGGAGTGCGCATAGATTTCACTCCGAGGAGGCAGGAACGGTGTGCACTGAGTCGTGGGGTCAATGAGAAAGAGAGAGAGAGAGAATGGTATAAAAAGTGGGTGAGAGTGAGAGAGATAGAGAATGGGGGGAGTAAGAACGAAAATAAGAGAGACGAAGAAGGTAAAGGCGATAAGGGAGACAGCGAGAGTGAGAAAGACGCCGATGGGTCAGGGGATAAAAGGTAGGAGGTAAAAAATAAAGAAAGAAGGTTTGAAAGACATGGAAAGGAAAGGGAGAGAAAGAGAAGGAAAAAAAGAGAGTGAGAATTGCCCAGGCTGATATATGCCTGCTTGAAAGTCCATTCGCGGTATTGGAGTCCGTCAAGGGCGAGATGAGAGAGTCGGCCATCTTGGAAATACTTTGATTCTAAGTCGATCTTCCTCCCTCGTCTTTCTTGTCAACGAGACCGAAGACAGAAAATTGTCGCAAATTCCGTCCGTGGAATTTTTTTTTGTTTTCCAATTTTTCGCCAATTTCCAAGCCCCGGGTTGTGCCGCCCCTGATTATCGTCTTGTCCGTGACCCACGTGGCATTTGGGCTTTAGAGAGAAAAAAAAGTCTAATTCGATAATGCTAGGGGTGGTACGGGACATGTGCGAATTAATGTATTTAATTAGACAAGGAAAGGGTGTCATGTTCATGGAGGGGGGGAGGATACTATAGCTAGCTGGTAATGGGCAGACAACGTCATTAAAGTTTCCTCTCCTTTATTCCCGAGGTTCGGGCATATTCTCGTGGAAATTAGAATATGCTTGTGGGCGAAGTTGGAAGTTACTGCGTGCGAGTAGGTCGCTGGCAATTCGAATGGAGGCCAAATGAAAGGAGACAGGAGCAACGGGCAGGGCTAACGAGAGACAAGGAAACACAGACTGTCCAAAGGTACCAGTGAGCTTGGGTCGCAAGTACATTTAACGGGCAGTCCAATAAGGGTGGATACTTGGGCGAAGAGGCTTGATACTAAATTGCCAATATTTCTCGATACTAAGTACCAAAGACGTTCCAGGCCCGAATACTTGTTCCCTTGAGCAAAATTCATTGCACCCGTAAAATGAAGGATCGAATGAAAATGGTACAGGAAATTGAAAAAAAAAAACAGAATTAAAAAAAAATCCTGACAAAAAATTATATCCTGATTCTATGAAAAAAATCGTGTCAACCCATTCCAAGAAAATATTTTGGAATTTTTTTACTGTCTAATTAATACGTCACTCTTCGTTATTGTTATGATTATTATCGACGGTCTCGGCTAATTCAATGAAACGTGCACGTATCAGACGCAGCCCGTAAACCAGTGGGAAGTTAACGAGTAGGGCGAAGCCTGTGAATACGTTGGGAGGCGAGAGGGACGGTGCGGTTAGCCGGTAGTAGCCGGCAGCTAGTATCTACAAGTATCAAGTAGTCATGTACACGTAGGTAGATCGCAGCAGTACGCAACGGAGCTGGAGGAAATGACGTTTCACTTCGGATATTGTCCCTATTTCCTGGTAGCGGGCATATCCAGCCTCCCCCTCTCGGCCTAGACTTCATCCACCCCCCCCTTCCGCGAACTAGCATGAGAATCTGTTTACGAGCTGCATAAGCCGTAAACTACCCCTAACCGGTACGAAGCACTGGTATTGTCACACCCTTGTGTAAATTTCGTTAGAAACTACCCCAGTGTCGTTCGTGGCATTTCGCCCTATAGAAATAGTCTGCTCTATATTATACACATGGAATATAGAATGTAGGTAAGAGCAGTTTGTTACGTCTGGACGAACGAAAATTCTGCGAGCTTTAAAGCTTGATGAAAGTTACGTTACTCGTACGATAAGGAGTCATTTCTTGCGATAAGGAGAAACAGCGATTGCCTGACGGACAATCTTGATAAGCAGGACTGATTTGTCGACGTTACCGACTTAATGACGCGTCATCGGACAAAATCGATAGGTTGATTACAATGGGATGTTAAGATGTAAGCGATTCAGGACTAAATTACGTATGCAGTGTCTCGCTGTCAGCTAGGTATAAATTAATGTCTTAATGACAGTACAAAATTTTGACAGCTGTCATTCGATCTATTTACATTCAGCAACGTGGATCCGTACCAGCTGCTTATTGCTGCTTAATCTGAATGATCTGATCGATCAGCTTGTACCAGTCGAATCCTTGTATAATTGGCATCACGGTGAACAGTACAAAATTTTGACAGCTGTCATTCGATTTATTTACATTCAGCAACGTGGATCCGTACCAGCTGCTTATTGTTGCTTAATCTGAATGATCTGATCGATCAGCTTGTACCAATCGAACCCTTGTATAATTGTTATCACGGTGTAGAGCAGAGGAGCAGCATACGTCGCTGATTACTCAAAGCCCAAAAACGGTGTCGTTCCTCGCGTGGAAACTCATTACGTGGCCTTAATGGATTTGCGGACGGTACTTTTCTCCAACTCTCACCCTCTTGGTAATAACTTAGGAAAATCCGAAAATCGATTGGAGTACGGAAGCAAGAAGGGTCAGGAGTTTCAAGGAGGAAGGCTATCAGGAAGAGAGGAGCAATCCCCAAACGTATATGGGACTCCAGATAGAGCTTGGTCCAGGGGAATTCTTTGGCTGGAGGTTAGGGTGCTTCGATCAGACTGCGTCGAGCTGCTATTCAGGCCTGACTGATGGAGAGAAAGGGAGAAAAGTTAACCAGGGAAAGACAGTTTGCATTCACGTGCTAATCTAAATATGATCACCGTAGCTCCTGCTGCCAAGCAGTACAGCCTCCAGTCAGCCAACCAGTTTCCCTTGACGTCCCCTTGAGAACATCCCAAAATCCAGTAGGATAAAACGTTACTCCACAGCCATCCCCGAAATTTCATCCAGCATCCAGAGCCCCGGAATACGTCGGTACGACTGGCGTCTGTGCAAGAGTCGATCGCCACTATTGTACGCATTTTTGAAAAGTTTTGCTTCACAAAATCCAACTGCTGGTCCATGTCGATGTTCCCACGCGTGGATAACATACGTCGGTTAGCTTATTCAGTCCTGGTACAGGGTATTTCATGCGTAGCTGATTGATCCTAGGGAAGATGAATCTACCATTGGGAATCTAAAATGAAGTGCGATGACGTTTGACTTCTTATTACCCCTTTCCGTCCCTTGGTTTCTTGGCTACTTTGTAGAGCTCATAATTTATAGTTGTAACTATACCTCTTAGAGATCTGGACCAAACTCTTTTGGAATAGTCAGCATAAGGATTCCGTTGGAGAAATCATCTTCCACCTTTGACAATTCTCCTTTCTCAAGCTTCTCGAGCTTCTTCATCTGCTATCTTGAATTACTCATTTGTCTCATTGAAGCAATGTCTCCTCGGCATTCCCTTTGTCACTAGCTTTTAAGGTATATGTATATACACACACACGTTACACCTACACCTATTGGCACAAAGCAGTATATATATGTATATTAATGTAAAAGAAGCTGTCAAAATTTAGAACTAGAAGGAAAGTTTATTAGTACAGATACTGACCGCAATGAGCTAAATGAGTACTCGTGATTTAAACCGTATACGGTGAAATTGATAGAATTTTACAAATGGACCAAACGCCTTTTATCCAACTGATAAGAGTCTTATCTTTTTACGATTCTTCGGTACACGTGCAGCTTCCGTGGCTTTGGTCGCGCAATTCGGAAGGTCCGAAGTCAATCTGGAAAATCTAAACTGCGAGATGAGATAACTCTAGATAATTATCTTGATTGCAGATTAACTCGAGATGGTCCCTCGGGCCTGAACTCTGCGACATGTGGACCATCAGCGACGTACTATGCTGCACAGCCTCCATTCTACATCTGGTGGCCATTGCTGTGGATCGATATTGGGCTGTCACCGATCTCAACTATATTCAGGTTAATTGTCCTCCATCTTGTCGATCGTCCTGGAATTCGTGAATCGAATTCTCCAAGTACGAGTATTCTGCACGCATTCGCTCGATGCCGCGGGATTTCGAAAGATCGTGGACTCGATTGGGGTGTGGGTGGGTGTAGCGGGGTCAGGGGGTCAAGGAGAGATAAAGATGCAGGATCTCCTCTTCGTGAAAGGGATGCTGCGATGCCATCGGGGAATGCCATGCAATAAAGAGGGTTCGGTATTACACATTGGTGGCATAGCGAATTGCAAAAGAGATCTGATAGAATTTAATAATGGATACGCGTATGTGTACATACGCTTTTCTTTACCAGTCACGGCCGAGGGATTCTCTTGTCTTTGTTCCGTTATGCAGATAAGCTTCTTTGTTTTTAAATTTACAAGCCCCTTTCTTTTTCCGTGGCTACTCGTAATACGGCTGGTGCTGATGATGCGACATTTTTCGATTAAACTCGAGCGACGATACATCCCGGTGAGAATCCGCCGTTAGAAAGGAGGGAGGAAATAAAATGCTCGAGGCTCGAGGCATATCGTATTGATTGCGCCTGTCGATAAGGATTTACGAGTTACTAGTGGACAGACTATAGTCACGGATGATATTCCTACCTCTCGCAGGCGAGAAATCCAAGGAGGATCGGAATCCTGGTGGTGGCTGTCTGGGTCGTATCCTTCGGAGTCTCCCTGGCGCCTCAATTGGGTTGGAAGGATCCTGAATATTTAGATCGCATTGCGAATGGGACGTGTCTCCTGTCCCAGGATCCTGCGTACCAGGTGAGTTTATTTTAAAAAATTATTTTATTGAAAATTTATTATTTCACTTTGTTTACCTGAAACGCGAAACTTTGAAAATTTCTTTCTCCTTCAATTTCGACCAGTCACTTTTCCTTCGGCGGGGTGGACTCTTTTCTTCGAATAAAAAAGATAAACTGATTTTCATCCCTGGAACAAGAGGCAGAACGATAACGCAGGGGATCTCTTAAAAGGATGTCTTAGGGGTGACTTTAGTGGATCCGAGGCACATATGTAGATACATAATGTACTAACCGGTTTACGTGAGATCGAGTGTGTCTCTCTGTGTATAAGGTGCTACTGGGGAATGGGTTCTTGATAAACCGATGTATTGAACGTGAGCAGACACTGATCGAATTATCAGAATCCTCGACCTACGTCTGTTGCTCGGCGATGCTTTCCAATCGTCTTCGCTTGAGAACAGGAGCCGCGCTAAATTGGATTTTTGTTTGACGTATTCGAAATCGAGTTTAACGTTACGCGAAGTGTCAAGAAATAGCCGAGCGAGCTTGCAAACTTTCCGAAGCTTGTTTTCTCTACTGTGCGAGTTAATAATCAACGCGTTATATATTTATCACTGCACCCGGATCTTTTGAATTGTGTCAACCCGTTGTACATCGAGCACAGGACGATACTTGTTTTATTTTTTTTCACTCAGATTTTCGCTACTTGCGCAACATTCTACGTACCTCTGTTGGTAATCCTGTTTCTCTACTGGAGGATATTTCAAGCTGCCAGAAGGCGAATAAGAAAACGACCAGGCGCGACACTTCAACCGCCGCGAGAGAGAAGAGGAATTCTCAGGCTCGTTACAAGAAGGTTAATATGCACTCGTAACGCTAATTCGTTAACTGAATTGCGAAGCGGACAGAGACGGCAGTTAAATAATAAGAGAGACGACTCACCGGGAATACCTTTTCTCGTTGTAAATAAATGCGCAGGCCTCGGGAGGAGTCCACAGCATTCACCATAACCAAATCAACGCCGGATCACTCCTCGGCTTCCCCGGAGAAGTCCTCGTCGTACAACGGCGCGAATGCACCGCAGGTCACGTCTTCGACAGCCTCCGCACCTGCCTCCGTATCGTCCGTACCCGTTCAGTCCGGTTCGACGACGAAGAAAACACGGGAGACCATCGAGGCGAAGCGCGAGAGAAAAGCCGCGAAAACGCTGGCGATTATAACCGGAGCGTTCATAGCCTGTTGGCTGCCATTTTTTCTAGTGGCGCTCTTGCGGGCGGTCTGCGAACCTTGCGAGCCACCGGAGCTAGTCGCCAGTGTCTTCCTCTGGCTTGGATATTTCAACAGCACCTTGAACCCGGTGATTTATACGATATTTTCGCCGGAATTTCGACAAGCTTTTAAAAGAATGCTTTGCGGAGGTGCCAGAGCACCACGCTGACAATGGGTCTAACCGTCTAGGGGTGATAACAATGTGACAACCGAGGGACACTAAAGGAATTCGCGAATCGATCGTGGATCTCCTGGGACATTATTTTGACAAGGAACTGACGAGGGATAAGGACGGCTCTGATATGGACGCGGGAGAAAGAGAAAGAGAGAGGAAACAATCCGCAGAATGTCGACGGGAAACATTGAAGATTCTTTTACGAGTACGTGTCAACGTTTTTCAAGGTCTGCATTTCTTATTCAATAACGCCAGTATGATTCTCTTTCACGCGAAGAAACTGGGTTGTTACATGTCGGACGATACTCTTCACGCTTTCATAAAGAATCCTCAAAGAATTTCATCGCGTCCATGAACCGTTCTGTTTCGTCTGGAGTCGTTCCTTCGCTCCTTTCTTTCTCTTATTTTTACGAGTTTCGAAATATCGTCAGAGTCCAATTCGATTTTTATCGCACGCCAAACAGACGCCGCTGTACGTATTAACCAGGATTTCCGGATTCGGCAATCATCGTCGAATGGTAAGTCTTCTTTTTT
>JARQSV010000268.1:188336-203761 GCA_030142285.1 Calameuta idolon | reverse complement strand
ATTCACGTGCGTCTTGTTTTCCGCAGTTTGCAGGCTTCGTCGCATATGGTCGCATACAAAATAGAATTCTGTCGCACGAAAGTTCATCTCGGCTCTACTTTTGTGCCACAGAAAGTACTCTCTGTGCGACGAAAGTATACCGACATCCGTCAATTTTTAACCAATCAGTGTGATTTTGTCGCGCGACAGTAGTCGCAGTCGCATGCATGAAATAGTACCCTTGAGCTTGCCGTAAATAGTTATCCGGCTAACCTCACAGAGGTGCCCAAGTTTTATTTCGGCGTCGACGCACCACATGAGCGGAGAGTTCTCGAACTAGTTTCACGCATAGATATAGAAAAAAAGCATGGAGCATAAATTGATATTTTGGGCAAGGGGAGTGAAGCCAAATTCAAGCTGGACCCCTGCCTTACTATGATTGGTTCTCCTAGTGCGTATAAAGAAACGCAGCTACGTAACACTTTTACATCATTGCGCTTGCTCCCAGTAGTAGCCAATCACAAGTTGGCGTAATGTACCCCCCACCCCTCTATTCGGCTTCTGACCCACAGAGTTATACGCCATCCCTATATTTCTATATCTATCCTCATGAAACTATAAGATTGGATCAGCTCCATCTACAACCATTCGAGTTTCAAGATTTAGCAAGTTGGTGACAAGCATTTTACATGACAGTTGACGAAATTGCTTGCAGTCTTTGCCGAATCCATTTTTTGTTTTATTTTCTATTTTTGGTACAATCTTGAACCAGTTAACAATAGTGACTGCTCACATAAGATCATGCAAAACACCAACAGACGTATTTGTGAAACCGATGCAAACCATTTAGACAGATGTATACTTAGTACAGGGTTTCTCCAGTGCAAAGTAGTTACTACAGTGAGTAGGTCATGGTGGCGCTGCTTTTAAATTGTTGACAATTAATATTTAATTTAAGGGAAGACTGGCAGGCTGGGCAAGGTGCGAACAGACCAATGGAGGATATGGAAATTGGTTTTTGATGTACGTTTATCCATTGTACAAAATGACACAGTTGAACAATGAATTTCATAAAAATCTCGGTAAGTATATTTCCACTGATTAAATGTTTCGTTTCGATTGAATTTATTAACATTTTCTTATAGCTCCTGATAATATTAATTTTATGTGCCTGTTCGTGCACGGACGCGCAGCAGTGGATGTAATTCATAAATTTACTATTTATAATAATAAATCGAAATTTGCAATTGCATTTGCGATCAATGATAACGAACAGTTTCATTTTTCAACATCTACCAAAGAGAAATTCACTTTTAAAGTGATACTGATTCATAGCATAGTATTTCTTTCAGGAAATATTACACCTTTAGTACGTATATTATACATACCGACTTTTAGATTTTAGACATTTTTAAGATTTTATTTTCTATGAAGAAAACTTTTTTTTCAGTCTAACGATTTTGATAGACGGAAAGAAAGAGAGCTTGCCCATATACAACGTTATATGTCAAGGAAAGGAGAATTTTGTTCAGAAATTTGTAAAGTATCAGAAAAAAATATTGAGGTAATTATCATTTTCGATCATAAAGGCGAATTCAATGCATCAGCTATCGAACTGGAACAGGAAATCACCAAGCTACGTAATCTGACACAACGCTTGCATTTCACACACGATGCTACTATGACCCCATCTGATGAAGTCTTTCCAATAATTGATCTCACTGAATTAGAAGATACGGATACGTTACCTAATATATCAGAAACTTCTAGAAAATCAAATCAATCTGCGACGTCGGAAAGTGAAAGTAAGATTAAATCAAAAACCAGTACAAACTCGGAAGAACTCAGGCATACCGAAAAAAATATCGAATCACTTTGGGAAACCGTAACGGGAAAATATAAAATACTTGGTAGTCGCAGAGTGACTGACAGTTATGATTTTGGCTGTTCGAGAAATAATCAACCGCAGTTTTTGCCAACGAGCTTCAAAATCCTGGGTAGTTTACAGTCTATAACTATGAGTGTTATGATCGATTGTAATTCTCCTCAAACGGAACTTCGTTCTCGAGGAGCATACGACCTCGAGTTCGATAAGTTTCTAGCTAATAAAGATAACAAGTAGAAGGGTTTGCACCATCAGTACAATTAATTCTGGGAAAGACAGAATTAGAAATCAAGTAATTAATAATAAGAATCAGAAAACGTACAAGTATTAAATTTAGTGTACAATTTATGTAATTTAATGTAAATTAAAGTTTTACAATTGTAAAATGGGCATCCCTAAATTACAAAACCAATAACTGCAAAGTATAGTATAATAACATCTCATTGCGTGAAACCGTAAAGGAATCGAGAAATAAAAGCGGCAGTGACAAAAACCAAACTTTTCTCGGCGCTCGCAAAAATTCTCGATTATGGTATGAAGAGGGACAAACGTTGACTGGAATTCTTTGATATATTCGATAACGGCACAAAGCACTCATGAGGAAATGTAAAAACCATTCGTCCAAATTGTATTTTCGCATGCCAATAAAATTTGTAATTATTGTATTACCAACTGAGATTAAAGCTGTCCTTAATATTAAGGAACTTAGTGGCAACAGAATGTTATACATTAAGGCTATACACGGGCCGAATGAGAAGGAACCCCATCTCAATGAATGGCTATCAGCCCCGATTCCAAAAGTTTCTGAAGTTTTGCCGCTATATCCGGATTCTTTAGATGGCTGTAATGAGACAAAAATACATTTCATAAATATGCGGTTGTTTAGAAATCATGAGTCTGATGTTAGGGGAAAAAAATTTAATTTACTTACTCTTGTAAAGCCTTTGGATCGCTTTGCATTTGTTCCAAGATCAGTCTCATCGCCGGATCTCGCAGAATGCTTTGAACTTCAGGATCTGCCATGGCTCTCTTCCTCACTTCCTCAGGATTTGAACTAACAGCCATGGTGCAGGAACGATAACCCTCCAAAGCTTCAGTATTAGATGGATCCAATTCGAGTGCCTTTTGATATGCAGAAAGGGCCTTTCCCTGCTGCTGCATTCCTTGTAATATCTTACCCTTCCGTATCCAACCCTTGATAAACTTTGGATCAATCTCGACACATTTTTCGCAATCCTTCAATCCTAAGTCAAATGCAGCAAGCTTTGTGTAACATGCTGCTCTGTTACTGTAATATTTTGGATCGTCTGGATTTCTCAAAATGGCTTCGGAATAATGTTTAACAGCTGCGGCATAGTCACCGTCTTTGTATTTCTGATTTCCTAATTCCTTCTCCTCTTCAGCCTTTACAGGATCAATGTATGCTTTTCTTTCTTCCTCCTTGATAATTTTGTCTATGTCAGATAGTAATGTTTTGATTTCTGGCGTTCTATGTTCAGACATTGATTTCTCGTAATAGACCTTTGCTTGCTTCCAATTCTCCAACTTTTTGTAAGCGTGCCCAATTCTTGTAAATGCTTTGGCAATCAATTTAAAGTCTGCACGATTTTCCCGACCAATTTCAATGGCTTTCTCACACTGCGCGATACATTTTTCATATTCTTTTTGTTCGAAATACACTGCCGCAATATTCAAGAGGAACGTTATTTCCGTAGGGTCCAACTCGACTGCCTTATTGTAATGCTGAAGTGCTATTTCAAAGTTCTTCTTTTTGTATGCTTCGTTTCCTAATACCTTCTCTTTCAGTGCTTCACGCTTCTCTGGTGGAAGGTTCTCTTCCTCGTTTTTCTCAGGTTTTGATTCTGACTTAGGCTTTGGTGGTTCTTGTGCTTTGGGAGGATCCACATCCATTGGCTCATCCATATCTCCTGAATTAAAACCTAGCAACACACTAAGGGTGGTAAGGACTCTTGCATCTTGTAATTTGTTACTTAAAATTCTGGGATTAGTACTTAATTCTTGAATGAGTTTAATGTATTCAGGATCATCAAGGTATGCTCTGGTTCTTGGATCATTTCTGAGTTTTACAAAAAGATCTGCAGTGTTAAAAGGATTTGGCATTCCTCTTTGTGCTCTGAGTTCAGCCAAGCTATCCCGGATTTGAGCATTGTTGGGATCCAAGCGAAGACCTGCTTCGTAAGCTTTGATAGATTCATCAATCTTTCCAAGATATGCCAAAGCACTACCCTTACGTGAATATCCCTTAGCCCAGTCAGGTTTCAATTCTATAGTCTTCTCTGCATCCTCCAAAGCTTGCTCATATTCTTCAGCTTTAGCATAAGCTGCAGATCTATTGCTGTACAAAACATGATTATTGCCATCCAAGGCAATAGCTTCTGTATAAAACTTTATAGCATCCTCAAATTTCCCTTCCTGCAAGGCAGCATTACCTTTGTCCTTCAATGATGATACCTAAAACAAAAATAAAATTATAAAACCTGTTTTTCCCGCTGCACACACTTTATCAAAGATAATCGTGAATTGAACACGTGGTGTCTAAAGCAATCGCTGAAAGAATAAGACTTCTAGAACAAACTACGTACTAGCCGTTTATGTCAAAAAGCTCATCAAACAAAATAAACATAATGGCTGTGTAAAAATAGTAGCCGTACGTAAACAGAATTCTTGAAAAATGTTATAAAACGACCGCAAATGATCAAAGAAGAAATTAAGTAGCGTGTACACACTTTCGATGTATCCTTGGTTTCTCGTCAGACAACGAACTAGATTCAGTGCGGCAATAACATGTCTAAAGCATTATTCTAATTAAAAAAAATATATATACTGTACTTACCTTGTCCATAATGTCAGGCAATATGAACAGTCAAATTCGCAAAATGAAATATCACTGGTTATCTCGCGAGACTCCGTTTCGCGTATATACGATGCATACGATGATTGGTGAATCAGAATGATTCGCAGACGCTTTGTCGTACCGGTACTGGTTTGAGAAAGCTCCAGAAGAGAAGCACCAGCGCCCCCACGTTGTTTACCGTGAAACCAGCAGGCGCCTTTGCCTTTTTCGTTTCTAGCACATTCGAGGGATTTACGTTGGTAGTTATGAGCATATGACATATGTATGTATGGATGTATGTAAATGCGCTTTGTGTACTCAAATTTACCATTACATTCAACATTGAAATATAAGATGCGATAGACTATATCAAAATACACGTGAGCATACTTATGGTTCTTTGCATTTTTGGAAAGTAATATCAGACTTTCTGTACTTCTCAATAGTAATTGGTCAACAGATGCCGCTGCGGCATTTTAACTATTTAACAATCAAATCAGTTACTGCAGTTGCGATTGCAAACAGTGAGAAATTTATACTATTTATTATACTTTGATATAATTGACTAGTTTTTCTCTGATTCATGAGAAATTTAGGCTGCATCTTGTCAATGTGTATTTTAAACATCTATGTGATATACATGGACCATGAATATATGTATGCTTAATAACTCAAGTACCATTGAGAGCAGCATCCCATATTGCAAGCCGTACACAAGAGTTAGAAAAAATTCTGACAAAAAAGGTTAAATCTCAAGTAAAATATACAGACTACCAAATATCAGGGCGTAACATGTGGCGCCTCCTACGATTAAATGTTTCTCTGCGCATTGTATTCGTTTTTGATCGTTTAAAAAGAGATGGCGTCTCGAAATTAGAACGGAGCGACCGTGATGTAAAATTGTTTAATATTTTTCATGTGCGTATAATAAACAACATACACCATACTATTATTTTAGTAATCGCTATAGCAAAAATGTATTCGTTATTTCCAACGTAGTCGTTCTATTGCATAAAAAATAGATCATTATTCAACATAAAATTTCTCGAATGTTGAAATTTCTGACACAGCCTACCTCTTTGCGTACAGCTGTAATTTTCTGATTGCGAGTCACACATGCTGCAGTGCGCTAAAGCCCCCGGCCATCCGATATTTATTTTATTTGGACGACATGCTCCGGGATCATGGTTGTACTTACCGGATGTTTGGTAGCTCCGCGTTAAAATTGACCTCAACCACCCGATACCTTTTATCCGGTCAAGACTTGAATTTTCATTTACAGCGAAAGCAACTCGATGGACATGTCGGAGTTGCTTCCAAAAATACTTTTCGCACCTGAAACTAGAATGCAAATCGTAACCATTGTGCCAAATCCGTCAAACAATCAGTCCAGTCGATTAGTTTGCTCATTGCATTTGCGTCAGCGTTGAGCATTAAGATTACCAACATATTGACATTTGATGCCCATGTACATACATACAATAGGTTCAGGTAGACAATGCAACACGTAGGACTTTCATCAAACACTCGCACAGCATAATCGCTAGAGTACGCAGTTAAAGACTAATAGATGTCGCACAACGACCTAACATTTGATATATGTATATGTTCTCTCTTGCATTTTTGAAGTTATCAACTACTTGGACACTGGTAATATCAACTTGCATACACTATGTTAAATATTTTAATGCCGCAGAAACTCATCCTTTTTTAGGAGCTTCAGTGAAGATCCTGTCCACATGGAATGTTCAAGCGAATGCACAACTGACTATCAGTCAGCGGGACGCACAGTCTTCGTTCGGCTCCCGAATCGTATACACGTGTGGCTCGTGGCGCTTCTTAACATCTTGTCAAGCGGTTTAATCGAAGCAACAACAGAAACATAAATTCTGAAGTGTTTGGTTATTCAATTACCATATAAATTGCACACGTTGAATCATTTGTTTTTTTTTACATGAGATCGGCGCTCGGTGAGTGGTGTTATTCCATATTTTCTTAATGTACTGTATTGTTGACAATCGTCACGATTAAACTAAGCTGAGTAAATAATATCAATGAAATTCAATGAAAATCCATATTTACTAGTATTACGAGGATACAAGTTTCTTTTAATATAATCAAAGCGAATTCTGATACAATATTCTATCAAGTGTAACAATCGAACTTGATAATGGATGATACAATCCAAGTGAGGAAAAGACATTTCTTTTTCTATAAGAAAGAAGGAGACACAGTAGCCCTTTAAAATTTCAAAATATCAGGGCGTATCGTTGTAGATTCAATTAAATGTGATCTGACCTTGATGTTAATCTTATCACGTTGGTCTTATCAATTAAGAATCTCTCTCGAGCTTCAATATTTCATCACCATTTTAATCTTTCTATTACTTGCAAAAAGATGTTGACGTACACGTACCTATAACATTTGGAGTATTACAGGAATGAGTACAACCATAATGATTTTATTGAACGTATAATATATATGTCGATTGCATGAATGCTTTGATCGGTGAAAAGATTATAAGAAAATTTTGAAATTTTACAATAACGTCCTCGCATGGAATACGTAAGTCGTTTTATAAACTGTACTTCTAAAATCGTGCTGTAGACAAATTTAATTTCTTTTATAAAACGAGAAAGGAGGGATTCTTTACGGGGAATATTAGTCTGTGAAACAGGACGAACTCGTAGATAAAGAACCACGAGGAAGGATGTGACAACAGCTCGTGATGATGCTTTGTCCTTTTAAGAAATTTGATATTAAAATTATTGTATAACGGTTGGGTTTACAGTATATTGACGTCACTAGGTAAAATGAGTGTCGTTAGTTTTATTTACTTTACTACCTCCCCATTCATAACTGGTGCACGAGACTGTTTGTTTATTTTTATCTATGTTCGAATTTTACGATATAAGAGAATTTCATGTTAAATTCAGGGAGGAACTTGTTTTACTAAAGAATTACACAAAACATACCAAAGATTTTACGCCTATGCTTACTAAACGTAGTAGTATTCATTAAGTATGACATCGTGTATTCGTGAGTGGCCTTGTGAATGCGCGCACACATGCAACCAATGGATGACATCATTTTAAGACATATTTTATTTACGTTATACCACGTTGTACCGAGTTCTGACTAATAATTAATCAAAAACGATCGATTCTATCGAAAACAAAACGATTGGTATTTTATTTAGAGAATTAACACGATAAACGTAGTCTTCGATAAAAGTGACATAATCAAATGTGACTAACAATAAGTGAGTCATGCTTAAACATTAATATTAACATTACACAAATATGGATATTTATTTGTAGCGCTGCACTAATCTATCCAACAATGCGATCATTTGATTTCTGTAATAAAATAAAACTAAATTCAGCTAGTACAATAGAATCGAACTACCCTTCAATTCAACGGGATTAATGTTTTTGACACGAGCTCACCTAAATCTGTATTCTATTCGATAAGAACTCGACATATGATTATTCCAAGCCACCCGCATTCCGATCACTTCTCATTTCTGTATACTGTTTTACGAATCCTTAAAATATTTTGTAAGCGAATATTTTGTAGCTATCGCATCATAGCCTCTCATTGTGTCAAAATGGTAGCAGAATGGCGCGAGAGAATGACATACAGAAAAATAATAAAAAGGAAAGAATTTTTATAAGAATTGGAGAGAAGAACTCACAGTCGTCGCAGGTGTGGTGGAAGAATTATTCGAGCAGAAGGTGCGCCATGTCTATACACCCACCCTTTACACTACCTACGCTGATCTTCCTCTCGCTTCTCTCGTACGTTCAACGTGGATTCCACGAAGGAATCTTTTTCTTGCGTAGAAATACGTACGATACTAGCTATTACGAGGGTATTATTATGTGTATTATTATTTCATTCACAATTCCATTCAGTCCCCGGTAGTACATACATATATAACGTTACGTGACATCTCGAAGAGAACGAACCACAAATCAAATTGAAAGTAGAGTCGACAATGTTGGTGGAAAATTCCGTCATCTTGGTAAAGTAGCCTTTAACGGCGCGTCATCACGAACAAAATACATCATAGATTGTCGTGCGTCTATTCTCACGGCGCTGTGCGTGTAGCATTCATTGTCGTCGGTGTAATAAATAATTGTATAAACAATGCTTAGCAACGACACTACGTTTTATCGTATCAAAAATCTAGTTCAATGCATTTCTATTCGAGTCTAGCTTAACAAATGCAAACTTGTGTCTTGAATGAAATCCTTGTTGGTTATGTACTAAACACTAGGAAACACAGAAGCCTCGTTTATTACGAGTACCTAGATATATGGAGCTTAATGTCTACCACATTAAAGTATATGGGTAAGATTACCATTAATAATATTTAATCGTGTCATTTTACAACTTCTGATATCATTACGTTACGGAGAATATTTCCTTATAACTTTTATTTCGCGAATTCGTTAGGTCAATCGAAGACTAAGTCGAACGTCATCGTAACTCATGACCTTCTTCGATGCTTAAGGCGAGACGAGGTCGCTAAGTTTAACCTCGAACTACTAAATCCAGCGGATAGAGGATTCTATAGAAATTCAGTATAATCGACTTTAAGACGCACTGTGTGATTAATTAGGTTAATTAGCTCCATGCTCGAGCGTTGACTCCTGTGGGTGGTTACACGAATTAGGAATGTCCACGTTTCATAATTTTACGGGACTGTACTTTCGTGAATGGTTTAATTAAGCAATTGCCTTGTTGGTGTGCGTGACTCAGGACTGACACTTCAGGGCGGAAGGAGGAATATATAATGAAATAAGGGATAATTACAATTTCTTCATTTGTCCCTTTCTGACAAACTGGGCGTTTGTAAGAAATATTTTCTTATTTTTAAGAGACACACGCAAATATTCTTTTTACAATTATTTCATTCATTCATGTTTTATTAATTATTTTAGAGTTTTCTACCACGAGGAATCATTAAAGAAAGTGAAAACACGTCTGCCACTTGAGCTAACACTTCACGCTACTGCTTATACATTTCCATACGTTCTATCGATACGTCGACTAACAACAAGTAGCCATTGTGATGCTACCGCGTCATGAATCAAAAAATAGGACTGAAAGAGGGTTACGTTAATTTACTAATTAGTGGGACCCGCGACGCGATGTGACCTCCAAGAGCGATCACGTTGTGGCTATCGCGAACGATGATAAAAAGAAGGGAAAAAAATGAAGAATATTATCCAGCATCTGGTGGACTACGTTGATGTCATTATAAGTCGGTTTTATCGGCAGAGATTTCATAGGAATTGAGGTCTTATAAAGAAAATACAAATTATTCTCCGGATTGATTATGCTCACTGTTTTTCTTCTTCTATAGAAAGTTTTGGAGTATCAAAAGATATACGTAACGTGTGGTATTTGTTGCTTCTTCTTGAGTATTAAGACTGTTCACTGTGGAAAGATGGAGGTTGAATTGATGAATCGGTTTAATCGTCTTAATCAACTATATATAGGTCTATCTGCGCCTTGAACTATAAATTAAACTGTAACTATACTCTAAGGCACGTGCCGTTAATAATATGAGGGTTCGTCTTCGTGCCGAGGCGCACTCCGGTTTCAAATAATCGGCTGAACGTGCTATTAGACTTGTTGGTCGTTAGATAAGACGGTTTCTTATCAGATACCTTGTCGCGGTCATAACTTAGAGAATTCATAGACGATGAGTTTGCCCTCAGTTTTTTTTATTATAAAAGTATAAAATAATTTCAAAATTGTACATTAAATAATATTTGTGCTCTGTATCAGACATCAGGTTTATGTTAGGTCAATCTATGAATTCGTATGCATTTCCCAACCGATATTGGTACTAAATACTTTGTATGAATTAGTAATCAGCTAATATATTGCATCGACTACTCCTTATCTGATAAGCACTATTTTATTGGAATCTACTATTTTTTCAGATATAATTTATAATTTCTGGATGATTACATGAAAAACGATAAATCTGGAGAACGCAATGCTAGAACAAAAAAGGGCAGCCTTGGATTGTCAGGTGACTCAGTTAGAAGAGGACGTTCGACGTGCCTGGGTCAATGCCTATAAATAATCGAAAAAACCGAACTGCTCTCAGTCAACGACCCGAAACTCAATACTCTCTTCTTTTCCACATACGTATACATACACGAGACGCATATTAATAAGTTATGACGATAGTCACTATCGCTTATCGATGTTCTCTGACTCAGTATAGGTACGGTATACTCATGGCACGGCCGGATGACTGTTTGATAGGACGAGTCCGCATTGATAACGCTCTCTTACTTCTGTCTCTTTCTGCCAACTCATCACTCTCACCGTAATTCCTTTCAGACTGCGACTGTCTTCTTGTTTAATGTTTTTTGTCGATCAAACCATCCCCTGGGAGTCGAGGCGTCATGAGAAGCCTTGGGACAACTTGAACGAAAAGCTAATATCCAGACGTAATACGGACCGGGGAGGCCGTGCATGACGTAGATGACAGTTTGATACGATTGATCTATCGCAGAGGAGACTCCTGGCCGATTTCCGGCGGCCAAAAAAGGCTAGCGATCGTTTTAAGCTTTGGCTCATTATAGGGTAATGAAAAGGCCGCGTTTCCAAGTCAGGCTCATTGATATGCGATGCTGCATCGCGAGGGCCCAGGACGACGACGGGCTTTGTGTCGTCGTGTCGTGCAGTCGCCGGATGCGCGAGTTGGCTCCTTTTCATCCCAACAACCGCAACGACCACATCGACTCCTTATTCACGTTATACGCTTTTGGTGCTCGTTCCATTTCAAGGAATCTTTAACGATGTCCTTTGACTTATATTTTCTCAAAATTAACTTTAATTAAATACCTATAAAAATTCAGGTCGCATTTCACTTTCGAATTAACGGATTGTTAACGGCACCCGCATGGTTTTTGTTTTTCTTCTGTCTGTTATGTTATACGGGTACAGGATATCTGTGATACATAGAAATTGCACAATATTCAAAATTGTTAAAATCAATTTCAACAATGATGTTTCTTTTTTCGTACCATACGAATAACTGTAAATACCGTTAACTAAGCTTCTGAAGGTATTGAATTGGGATGGCAATGACTTCCTACTGCCAGCAGGAAACGCACAGTTGCGACCAGGCTGTGTCGCATTACCTTTAATAAATTAGATGCCTACACGCACGCGAGACGAACGACGTTCTTTTGCTCTTTATCACTTTATTCGCTAACAACCATCTTCCCACTTTCCTGTCTCTACGTGCATATCCAGTCATTCACTGTCTTTAAGAATTTACACGAATTAACAAAAAATGTTGTCAAGCTCTTCCAGCCTAATTTATCTCGACGTCTGCGCACGCCTGTAACCTGTACCGTTTTCTTTGTTTCAGAGGACGCGAAGATGGTCTCTCGGATCCGACCGATTAAAATTACTGCTGTAGGCGATGGTATGGTTGGAAAGACTTGTATGCTTATCACATATACGACTAAGAAGTTTCCCACGGAATATGTGCCCACTGTGTGAGTCCTTTGAATCCATGTTAACTTTATGCCCTCTTACCATCACATGGAATGTTGATTAATCAGATATATGTATAGATTTTTGAATTTCGAAACTCATTGACACTCCTATCTTTATTATGGTTGATTATGTGCTACTCGTGGTTTTCTGTTGCTTTCAGCTTTGACAACTACGCAGACAACATATGCGTCGATGGACAGGAATTCAATATGACTTTATGGGACACAGCTGGACAAGAAGATTACGAGAGGCTCAGGCCGCTCTCCTATCCCAATGTACGTTGATGGATGCTATCGAAACTGCAGCATCATTTCTGTTGGACTTCACATTTTTCTTACTATCAATTGTATCGTCCTTTCAGACTGACTGCTTTTTACTCTGCTTCTCGGTGAGCGCACGCAGCTCGTATGAGAATGTGGCGAGTAAATGGTATCCGGAGATCAAACATCATTGTCCTAATGTACCAATAGTTTTAGTCGGTAAGTTAGAGATTTCTTTTTGCACGAAAGAATAGTTTCCACGTGCATTCATGGTAGAAATTTCGCGTCTAATAATTTCTTAATGATATAATCACAGGTACAAAAGGTGACCTCAGGAGCGAGGGGGACTTGGACATAATCTCACTGCGTGAGTGCAAGAAAATGCAGAAAAAGATTAAAGCTTTTAAATACATGGAGTGCTCGGCTGTTAAACAAGAAGGCCTCGAGGATGTCTTTGTGGAAGCCATACGGGCAGTATTGAAAAAACCATCCTCGACAAAGCTTTGTTGTATACAATGAATTTTTAATTTCCCATCGGAAACATTGATCGTCCTCTTTTTTTTTTTTAAATAACTGTAAAATTCATTTCCAATATCTACAAAGACCGGACATGGAAATAAGATCGCATTACGTCTGTTAGATAAACTTATATTATTCTGTATCAAAATTTTCGTATGTACAATCGCAATATTTTATTTAGGATAATCAAAGTAATTAGACGTACAGTTTATCGATTTCCTTTTTTGCCGTGTCTAGTCTGTATAGGAGGGAGTATTGATTAATGAGCGAAGCAGGCGAAATAGCCTAACCAAAGACTTTTACAACCACCTCTGTGCCTTTTTTCTGTACAAACTTAATCCTCATTATGTAAATATTTATACTACGCCATTTTTTAATGAATTTTCGTAGGTTAAGCCAATCTGACTGAATGCTTTTTTATGCTTCACCCGGCGCTAGTCACATATGCTTTTTTAAAATGACATTGGTCAGGTTGAGTAGTTAAGTAGTCCAGATTGAATTTTTGTGCTTGTTATCAATAAACGCAGATATATTTCTAGTTATTTTTTTATTATAGAATTAGTGAAGTTTATACTATCCATTGATTATGCCGTTAAAGTTAGTAATTACATAATTGCGCTTACTAGACACGGGATTATAATTTTTGTCGACAGTTTACTGGCATATTGAAATAGGACGTCGGACCATGATGACTAGCGCCGAGTTAACCATGCAGTCAGATTATACAGCGAGTAATTTAAATCTAGTTAGCTATGAGCGAACCGTGTTTGTAATGAATATATAATGATGAATGTCGAGAAATGTCTGGAATTCGTTTTTTAAATTCCACAAATCAATTGAAGGCTTGGCATTTCAATTATCAAATGCCGACTAGCAAAATACTTTTCTAAAATTAATTACCTTAATTGGCTAGAAATATATTTTTTTTCAAACTATGGTATTTTCATGAGTTTTTAACTTTTTTACCATTTTGTCGACGGGGAATTACCCTTGGATCTATAGTTCGTAATTGAACGATTGTGCTATATCGAATTAAAACGACTATACTTACGAAAGATACCATTTATTTAACATAATGTCCGATTACTCATCATCAGCCCTGAAATAAAATTGCCTGACACGTTATTGGGACTACCGTTATTTACGGCATAACGACATAATTGAAACTGTCCTTAAATTAACTTATAGCTAACGCGAGTACATTAGCCGATATTAGTTCAATTTTCAAGTCTTTCAAGCACAAGAACTATTGTTTTGGTTTTTATCGACCACCAAATATACCCTCTGATATTGGAGTCACTTTTTGTTGAATGATCTTTCCATAACCTCCTCGACCACTGTCAAAGTCTGATCTATACTCATCACGCACCTGAAAATTGAACAGAAACAATAATATTAGAGAGACATTTTATTATACTGTCTCTAGAACTTTCTGTTTTCAAACATATCTAACAGTTAGTCTTACCTGACCACCAGTTTTTCCACGCCCATATTGTCGACCTTCGATAAAGCCTGCATCCCAGTCAGTACGAATTATTCTGTCATCGAGTCTAGTGCCATTAATATATCTCATACAATTTTCTGCATCAGACCTTAAGTAATACTCAACAAAGCAAAAGCCACATGGTGTTTTTTTGTACTTGTCTAGTCCCATAATAATACGTCTTATGTCACCACATTTTGAGAATAATTCGTAAATTTGTTCTTCCGTTGTATAAAATGACAAATTGCCTACATATAAAGTTGTGGAATTTCGTAGTAAACGATCCTGTTCAGCCCTTGAACCCTGCCACACATAGTAATAAAATTTGGTAACCCATTAAACAGTTGGAAACACTGTTATTTACAAATGTTATTGAGGAACATAAGACAGAAAGTTTAGAGGTTGGGAATGAAAATTAAAGAAATTATGTATTACTACGTTTATAAATTTTCATTAACCCATTTCTAAGATAAAATGTACAGCTTAGATTTTATTTATAATATAATAGTCATCAAAGAGAACTATCACACATAATTCTTGATTTCTTTCACAGACTTGGAGTAAAAGGTTATGTTGTTACAAAATGTTATATTCACCTTAAAATGTTGATCTCTATATGAGCTTAAGTCAACCGACGGCGTGGTAGTCGATGTCATTTTTTGTCAATTTCAAAACTGTCAAAAATTTGTAACAAAATATTTAACTAGAAACAATACTTTTTGTCAAGCCCAGTCAAGACAGTTGACAAATCGGCGACTATTGAATGGCATAGGTGTCACTACTGTCGTATGGATGTGACGAACTCAGCTCGACTGAGCGCCATCGCTACCAGAGATGAGTAGGGAGATGCACAACGCTCCGCTTTTAGGCGATACAAATTCATGGCGCTAAATCGTAGCGGCGAGT
>JARQSV010000268.1:150501-188236 GCA_030142285.1 Calameuta idolon | reverse complement strand
AGCACGGGAGTGCCGTGTCTCGAATAAGTGGTTTGTGGTCGCTGCTGCTTTTTGGTGACAAACGAATGCCTCGTACAGGCGCATCTGGGCGCATCGTGCCCCCTGCTCGAGCTTTAGCCAAAGGGGAACCTACCGTGAAAGGTCCTGAAAAATTGCCTAGCACGTTCAGTTTAATATCGCGAATATATACCGCAGCTGATTCTGCTCCTTGATCAGGACTGTTGTTCCTTCGCTAGTTGGTTCATTCGTTCGTATGCGGATCGCTACTCGGCAGGAATACACGCTATGGGATTTTATCATTCACTTCTATCGTGAGTCTCAACATCCTGACTTTAAGCAGAGTAGATTTCGAGGAGATAAAACTTCTGGTTTCCCTGGTATTGCGTTCACGGAATTCCTTAGCCCGTACTGCAGCTGCGTTCGTCCGCTATTTGCAGATTAAATAATAGATAAAAACAACTTGGAATCGAGCGCAGCTCACGTGCGGAACGTACTCGCCGATGAACGTTTACAATGGGATAGGCTTCATTCTTGTTAAGATTTATATATGTTTCTGTAAAGAAAGGATTTATGGATTACAGGATTCTGTAAAGGCAGGATAGTTGTACGGTTGGAACCTGCTGCTTACAAGATTGTACAGCCTGCGGCTATATCAGCTAGAGTGTTGAACTGTTTTCATTGAGGATACATCATCGTATGACTGTTGCAGCTTTGGAATTAGGAAGATACGAACTACAATCACATGAAACTCAGATATGCTTCTAATGAAAGTTTGCGTAATGGGAAATTATACTTGCCTATGAGTATTTTTTTGCTACTAGGCAATTTATTAGAGTTCTTGGTTCATCTGAAAGATCCATGATTTATAGTACAGCAACAGTTATTGTGAATTGGAGGTAACGTGAGCCAGGGTGGTTTTCCCGTAGCACAAAAGTGCCTATCACGGGAAATGTCATTATGGGATCATCCGCTGGTTTCTGACTGTCTGTAAAGGACGGCTTATCAAGGACGGAATACCGTCCGTGCAATCACAACCTGGTGAAGCTACCAATGTGCTTCCTGTCTATGCTCAGTGCCTGTAGAATCTTTCATGAATGTCCAGTGGAACGTCCCCACAGCCATGGACGTTGACTGTCCAATAGTCAGCCTAAAACGGTCCAGTAGCGCTCCAATGATCAACGAAATCAGTGCCGTCACAATGTCTGTCACTTCACCGTCAACGTCTACTCCAAGGTACATCGTTGAACCCTTCTTGAATCTTCTACAGTGTTACTCAACATATCATTTCATTCTCAGGGATGCCGTTTCTACCTTCAACGTCTTCTCTAACGCTCCCCGTGCCCGACGTTTCAGTACCAGCGTAAGGATCACATTCCTGGCTCTCACTAGTTCACCAAGAATCCGTGCGATACGATACCCTAGTCCTCGGAGCTCTGTACTTTATTATCGCATATATTCCTCCATCCTAATATACAATTATATATGGCATTCTCGTTAACGCTCTAATGTTCCACAGAGTCCTGGTGGAATACCAAGATTAACACCAAGAGTAAGTCAACTTCGCCAAGAAGAGTGTGTCGACGTAGTAGGTAGGGAGGCAGCTCACGAGAAGGAGATTCACAGCGCAATGCAAATGTCACAATCCTGGGAAGACTTAACTCTCGAAGCTGAAGGATTATCTTTCAAGGATTCTGAATCTCCCACGCAACAACTCAACAAGTCAGAACGGCAAATGAGCAAAAGAGTCTTTGATTCGTTGAGCTTAAATCTGACTGTGGGTGGACCTCCTTTGTGCTCCTCACCGTCGCCCACCAGGTCAGGTTTAGGTCAGCGACAATGTTACTCTCCAAATATTCACATGGTCAATTGGAAGAGCAGTCTTTCACCTAGTCCAACGAGAAAAGCCTTTGCTACAAGGTAAGATTTAAATATCTCAAGAAATTTCTACGAGTCAACAATAAATAAGAAAATATGTACTAACGTCGTCAATTTTTGTTCTCTTCACAAAATTACAGACGTAGTCTTAGCCCAATAGCCATCAGACCAAGTTGCTTGGGTCCTGTAAAAAGAAAATTCGAATTGGACGATACAGGCTCTGACCAACAACTACAGCCACCAGCCAAAAGGACATCCAGTCTCGTTATTTCAAATTCCACCAGGTAATACAAGTATCCCTATAATCTCTGACGTCTAATAAAATCTATGCACAAGTAGCTCAAGGATTATATACATTTACAGGCTGGACACAATAGCAAGTCCATTGCCAGGTACTATAAGTTCAGTAGGAACACCAGAATCATTATCAAGTGCAGACTCGCCCAGTTTTTCCTTCAGACCGGTAGACAGTCCGTCACCAGGTCGAGTTTTATCAAGCGGTGACGAACCTATGTCGGACTCGAGCGACCAGGCGAAGCTCTCCGATCATCAGCTACAATGCAGGGATCATCAAGTGTCCAGGAATCACAGGTGAATTCCTTAAGCGAGGCGAACTGTAAATTAATTATTAACGCGGGGTCTGATTATGGCCGTAATATATTATTTCATCGTTGTATTAGAGGTTTTGTCGGGATCTACCTGATCGCTACTTGCCCAAAGGTGCCACAGCTGAACGCAGACGTATTCGTTTCATTCTACCATCTATTACTATACTATAACTATTTACTACTATCGCTACCACCCATTACTACACTACCATTATTACAGCTAATACCACTACACTACTATTACAAAACTATTACCATTATCTATGCCCCGAAGAAGTGATTCGCAGTACTCTCAGTCAAGGGGGACTGTACTTGATCATTTTTATACAGGCATCCTAATACAGCCAATATTTAAAGTAAGGGATTTATGTATCGAAGACATCACTACTGTGATTTTTTATGTTTAATAGTATCGTATACAGTTTCTTTGATTTACAGTATGATATACTGGTACGCTGTACTATATCATTATCCTGTGTACTCTGTATCGTACTGTAATTGGGACTAGTCAAATATGATTTTTCTTTTATGAACTCTTGTACAGTTATGGAATCTTCGGGGTATGGTGATCTATAGGATTTTCAGTGTTACTCGAGCATACCCAGTCCCAATGCACTTTTGTAATTAATATACATTATTCCCCACTTGTTAGATAATTCCCGTATAGCTGATATCCATAATGGAGTGCAAGGCGATTATGTTTACCTTGGCTGAAGTAACATTGAAAATCCTGATAGAATTGTACGATGCTACCAATTAAAGTATAACATTGTCTCGCGAAGCCAAAAGAGAATGTCGTCGTACTAGTGAAAATTTGAATCCTTATTGATAACCAACGTAATCGGTATGAGTAATCAAAGTTTGCCAAAATCTTAAGCGAACTAATTTATCTTTCAAACATTTTTGAGATAACGACGACCATCCTCTGCGTAATTGCGCTCGAAACGAAATGGTCGCACCTTGTTACAAGAGGTAGATTTATTAGTGAAAAGAAAAACAAAAAATCTTGATAGAAAATCTTTCGATTTATTATCATGACATTATCGATCGAATTCTTCAAAGAATGGTCTCTTTTCGGATATTCAAGTCAGAATAACATATGGTATAGTGTCTGTGGCTCGAGGAACGCGTTCACTGTAGAAGAAAACAAAATGAAAGAATTTGCACCATACTTCCTACACCTAAGACTGAAATTAACGACGTTTACTGTTAACTATGAATGACTGGCGGAAATTTGCATGAAAAAGAAAAGAAATAAAAGAAAAAAAAGGAAACTGTTTCTTCCAGAAAAAAATAAGGTACGAAAAGAATGTTAGGTAGTAATGGCGACGACGATGACGATTGAAAGCGAAGAGTCATCACGGGATAGTAACGATATGATCTATACTGGTTTCTATTTTAATGTACATGTATAGCCTTTTTTAAATATCCGTCATATTCAATAGCAGATTCGATAAAACTGGATAGATAATGAATAGCGACAAAGCGAAATCTGTGTTCTACTGTGGAGATTGCACTGTCCATCGTTAAAATGATTTCAATTAAACTAATCCATTAGTCCTCCCCTCCCCCCATTCTAGCCTCCCCGAGCCCCCTTATCGATAGGTTAAGTACAAAAATGAAAATTAATTTTAAAACAGTTAGTTCGTAGGCGTTAGGCCCGACTCGCATATGTAATATAGTAATGATAATTGTAAATTATTTTTCTTCTGCCTAACGATTACGAGTTTATTGGATGATGATAACCACCTGATTCGCTCAAATACCCGAACCTCCCTCCCTCTTTTCCCTTCCCCACGTGTAGTCTGTAAGTGATAATAAAAACAGAGGATAAACATTGGGTACAACTTGATGTAATGAAGAACTCGTGAGAGCTGTCGATGCTAACTAAATACTGCAATAATGTATTTGTAATTTTGCGAGGCGGCTGCTGGTTGGACCACCCGACAAGATGTCTGACTTTATATAATACATAAAAGGGATAACAAAGAAGTTCTAATCAGAAGCGAATGAATAATTAGAGCCTGATTTTCTTTGTGCTCGAATAATCCTCGTTGGTATCCTCATCTGTGTCATCTTTTGTATTGGGCAATCGATTCACGAAGATTGCCTTACCGTGACGTCTTCCTTCTGAATTAATTTTTAATATTATTGTATGATACATATTATGTATGTGTATATAGTGGCGTATTATGTAAATGAACATATAATCTGTATATTTACCAGCTTTCAAGAGAAGGTGCCTGCACTGTGATACGATCGACGCTCTGGCTTTGGTCTCATCCAGTCCCAACAATGGACCACTGTACTCTCGTTAAGGTGTATAGGGATGCGCGATAAACTTAACAAATGCACGTGACGTTGGACGAGTTGTTTAAAAGATCAGTTTAAAGGATACAGATTCATTACGTCGTATGGATTCCTTATGTCGCTAGTATCCCTGGCACCGCTTGACACAATTACACTCTGCGTAATAAGATATTTGTATGTACAGCGAGGAATGTTAATCTGTGTACAGACATATTCTGTAGTCAAGAATATACCTTGCTCTTGCCAAATGTATAGAAGAAGTGAGAGTAGTAGATTGTTGACTTTCTAGTAGCAGGTTTGATCAAATCTGCATAACGTATTTCAAAGTTTGCTCCACGCTCTATGGCTTGAGAGTATAACTTTTTGCTGAGCTTCAGTCCGGAGCAGGACGTGTTCAAAGTTATGATGTCAGCATTCAGCTGAGAGCAAGCAAACTAAAAATATCATTGTTTATATTTATAATCTTGTACAGAACTGTTGATCTTTGTTTACCTGAAATGCTGCTTGGGTCTTTGGAACAACAGCATATAGATTGTAATGCCTCAAAGACTGCGACTGACCCTGAAAGATTTTAATATGTAGTTTTGTATTCTTTTATGCAAGGGCAAGGAACGAATTTTATGTGCATAAAATGAATTTGAGATAGTCAAGGATCTTTTTGGAATAGTAATATCATTGTTTACTTATGAAACGTGAACTGGACAAACTTCTATAACAAGGGATTAAATTATTTATGAAAACATAGGTAATTGATTTGTGAATTACAAGGTTCCAATCTGTCCTTTTAATTCAGTTCATTAATTCATTTTTTTCTTTTACCAGCATGTGTGTCTTCGCCGGATCGGAGTACACAAAAGTCAGTCTGCTAAAGATTCTCAGTCTGCCTGCAAATTCTTCGAGTAGATCCTGGATATCTACAGGATATGGCAAGAGGCATTGTACACCTTTACTCTCGGACTTTTTCTTCTTTTTAGATGATTGGAAAATCTCTTCTTCCACCGTTTGATTTAATGCCACAGTTTCATAGCCCACTAATAAACATACACTGCGAGGATACAAGGTACGTACAACAATTTGACAACTAAAGATAAATAAGTACATTATACATGAATAACGTACCTCTACAAAGTTCAGAGAATATTTCTCGCAATTTTTCTTTGTCATAATCCTGAGGATCAACGCACAGATCGCAAAATCCAAATTGTCCTTTCATTCTTGACACTCTTTGACACAAATCATAACATAACCAAAATAAATCTACAAGTACGCGCTCATGGCGGGCTCGCGCCGTACTGATGCGCATTGAAATCTGAAGTGTTTTATAATTAGTTTAATGAAGCAGTAGTGGCGACATCATGCACCGAACTGCTTTGAAATAAATCGAACTGTATATTTACAGATAAAATTTATTACCGCATGTAACATCAACTATTCAAAGTACTACAAAATATTTCTACGTTATTTTACACATCTCGTGGGACTGAATGCTATCATTTATATCACAAACGGTACTCATGCTTCCTCCCATAAGAACATTGTTGACAACAGCTCTTGCGAGACATCCTGTTGTTAGAGAATAGTGTGCTGAGAAGAATTGAGTCTGATCATCTGTCTTTTCAATATTATGATCCTTGCAATACATGACGAAGGCATCTTCGACAAGACTGTTTAAATCTAGGGGTTTCTGAAAGGTCAACTCTGGGTTGCGAAGCAAGATTGTTGAGACTATGTTGAGTAGCTGTAAATATTTATAAGAATTCATGAAAAATTTGAATGAGTTGCTTCAATTTTTTTCATTTTACCTCCACGATGATCTGTCGGTATTCTGGCAACTGGATGTGATGTAAAATTGATTCAACAAGAAGAGCAAATGTCAATTCTGATCTTGTCATGTTCGACAGAGTTGGTTGCTGGGGCAATTCACGACCATTTACGTAAATTCCACCTGGACAACGGACTAGTACTTCCCACACCTGATTATAAAATTGCCCAGGTACTCTGCAAAGACTACCCTCAATTTTTCTTCGGCCAAGAACTGTTAAGCTAAACAAAAGAAGTAAATGTCACATCGAGGTGTCTCTCCAATTCATATTCGAGATATGAATATTATACTTTTCTGATATAGCCCAATCTTTGACGGTCAAAACCTTAATGAGAAATTGTCGAATCTCATAAGGACTGTAGTTTCCTATAGGTTTTGCATTTTTCACATACATTTCCAAGTAAAGCTTCATCGCTTCCAAAACCCATCTGATAGAGAAAATAATCTTCGTGATACAATTATCAAATATCAATTGCTACAATAATACTAAAATTTATACCCAATTCTTATTTTTAATATTCCTTTAAACATCTCAGGATTTGTTCCAATGAGTCTTCCGCAGTAAAGTAAAATTTCTTGCTGCAATACAGCTTGGACTACGTCATGGGGTTGAATAGTGGAATACATAACAGATTGTATTTCAGCTGGAGTCATTGGTTTGTCAAATACAGTTTCCTCGTGTCCAATGACACCCACGGTTATCTGTTTTCCTTTGACGAGTACCCCAGTAATGAACGGACTGATACTATCCACAGTATGATTCAGTAAACTACTACAATAACGAACAGCCATCCAGTATCGTAAGCCACCAGCTTGTTGATAGAGAGCTCTGAGATTATCGCCGACTAAAGAATCATTTTAAAATCACTATGATATAACGACAAACACAGACTATCAGTAAGTGACAATACCAGTCAATCCATTGATCTCATAATCGATTCCTTCTCTTTTTAAGAGAATATTGTACAGCTGACACTTGGCGTACAATCCATCTGTATTGCGAATTTCATTGATGACGTTACAAATAGGCTGATCCATGTATCTCTGAATAAAATGTAACGCATTAAAAAATGTATGATTATACAGTTTTTAAGAAACAATATTAATTTACCGAGTAATCACATATGTCTTCGGTGTAAGACAAAGCACGTGGCACATCGGTCAAACTTTGATAACCAATATAATCATGCTCCAATTGTTTAAACTGCGTCAGAGCCAGATCCATTTCCATTGTGCTCATAAAATCCAGATGTTCTAAATTAGGTAATAATTTATAAGCGATACGGAAAATTGTAGGAATCTGATCAAATGAATTTGTCTACCTATGCAAGAGGATGATATAAGATTCTGTAAACGACCAATTCGTACTTTAGTACCATCGCAATAACCTTTTTTAAGCATTGCGAATAAATCCAGCATTTCCTTGAATTGGGGATCTCTAAGCATATCCATAGTTATCTTTTTAATTAAAAATAATTCAAGAAAGAAATGACTTTTATGACTATTAAGCTCTCACCTCATGTGTTCTTCTCGTATCAGTAGGCAAACAGTGGGTCGACCTGAGAGTCTCCAATATTTTCCAACGAATTGCAATTCCGTTTTGATATCGTCAATTAATAGAGCCATATCACGATACAAATAAAATTCAGAAACCTCGAAAATCAAGGGATAGCAGAGTACAGTCATTCCACAGACTCTGTAAACTTTACTGGTACCCAGTGAACCAATTGGTCTACCTGGTCTACCTTCTAAATTCAATTTGTTATTAACACCAAGCATCTGATAAACTTTTACAAGTTGCGTGGAAGAGAGTATCTGAACAGGTTCTACTTCATGAGGTGTTTGTGTTTGGATGCCATAAGTAGCCATCATGGCTTGTAATCTCATTGATTCAGCAATTAAGACGATTTGCACTACAAGATCTGTGTGCGTACCCTGGCAAAGAAAAAAAGAAGTCTTCAATTAGCATACTAATCACCATTATTTTGTAACAAAAGGACTACAGAGTCAACAAAGAAAAGATCAAGTAGCATGCCATAGCAATGCACATCATTGATACTGAAAACAAAAATATAATAGGAGAAATAAAAAGGGGAAAATGATAATATCAGATACGCATTCATGTGGAATTTGGTGAATTACGGAGCGGCAAGCATATACACATAATTACTTACGATGCTGGGCTTTGCCTGTATAAAATGCAAGAAAAATTAATTAATATTTGATTCGACTTTTAATTAATAATTATTTTAGGAAAACAAAGCCATAAAGGCTTGTCATATTGATCTCGCATACTCGACACGATATTCTCCCTTTTGGCTGATCTTATAGATTATTCTATATGAATGCAGAAAACCTTTTCTTACTTGAAAAGCTGAATAGCGACCAGCTCGTCTAGGTCTATTGTATGATGGTAGATAACGACGTATAGGATCCAGTTCATTAATGTGCAGGAGACCAGCAGTGAGTAATTGGGCGATAACAAACATTGATTGATTCCATAAATAAATTGGTGTAACATCGGGTTCATTTAATTTCCGTGGACTACCTTCGTTACTAGGAATACGATAAATGCCATGTTGCTCATTTTTTTTGGTCTCTATGCAATCCTCTGGCACATAATAATACATGGGAATTAAAGGATCTGCCAAGAAAATAGATATTGTTAATAATAAATTCTGTAATATAATATAAGATTTATTTGATAATATAATATGTACCTCCATGGACATCCTTGTACAACCGTGCCTTTAGTAAATTTTGATACTCTTCGACTTGCTCTGGGAGAGACTTAAATACTCCATCGATGATCATAAATATGTAGAAAAGTGGCCACTCGCATTCAATGTTATCAAATTCCTTAATTTCACCAGACTTGTAGAAACGACGGTGCGGTTCTTCTATAACTGTCTTGTAGCCATCTCTGGCGAATCTTTTGAAACCATAGCTTCCTCGTAGCCGACGTACTACGTTAGCTTTTGTCTCGGTATAGAGTACTTCCTCATGCGTTGCAAAGGCTGGGAAGGAGACTGTTGGAAGTAACGCTGCATCTACACTCTGCATGTAGGAAATATATATAGTCTTATAATTTATTTCATTAGGTTCAATGAACTATACCTTAGAACTGGATTCTCTTGGCAACATAGTCTCGAAGATGCTTCTATTTCGATTATGTGCATCAATATCTACGTATATCACTGACCAGGATGCTCCCTTTTCGCCAAATAGATTACACCCGTTTATAGCTTCCAGTGCACTTTTTGCCATGCCTATTGAACTTGCGTGAATTTCAGGTGTACCGTCGTTGTAACGACTTCCACGTTCCCACATGCCATAATCTGGTGTTCGGTAAGCACGTTCTACATAATATACTAAATTCTGTACAAAAGCGACTTCGTCTTGTGTATAAATAATTTGCAAGCCAGATGAAATCATCTGCACCAGGAAGATCAGATACAGGGAGACGACGTCAATCTGTAATGGAACTGAATAAGTAGTCTTGATAACATGAGGTGTAGGAGATGACGTACTTGCAAGTGAAAATAATCAGCATCACGGAATATTTCATCTCCTGTCACCAAGTGAAATTTACAGTGTAGTGCAAAACGATTGCATTGGTTTCGTTTGAATAGTTCAATCCTGGATGATTGTTTAACCCAACATTCTAAAATTCCACGCATGCACTTTACTGCAGATTGGCCTAGCTCGTAGGACTTGCCACGATCATCGTCTATACGCCTGAAAAATAATAAAGATCAATGATAATTTTGACTAAGAGATATCTTAGAAAATTCATTGTTATTTTTACCGGTATGCTTGATATAAACTCCATATCGCTGCAGCACAGTAGATGCTCTCTCGAACACTTCCTACATTTTTATCAGTGGATACTTGCGGAAAGAGTCCTGTGATGCAACTTTGGTAATGAAGTATTTGTCGTTTGACTATTATAAGTAAAAAGAATGTGATAAATATATATATATTCAATGTAATATATACAAATTATAATAATTAGTATTACCAATTCCATAATAAATATCCAATTGTCTGACAGTATCCTCGTAATTTGATATTTTGAGGAACATATCTATGTCAAGATCCACAATACTATTTTGCCGTACATCACGCAGTTGCGTAGTCCTTATCAACAGATATATTTACTTAATAGCATAGATAAAATGAGTAATGACATACATGAAAATCATATTTACAAACCTCTTTGGAATTGGTGAAATAGCAATAGCAGCCATAATTATGATCACGTTTCCTCTTGAGTTAAAATCTACAGAAAAGTGAAGAACGCTTATAGAGCAAATCGTCCGTTACACATTTTATAGTTATTAATACTATAAGTTCTAGATAATTTTAAACCATACAAGGTGCATTACAGAATCAGAGGTCATATTGGAAGCTAAAATAAACTATCAGGAATGGAGTAAAATTCATATCATAGCATGCTCCGTATATGACATTCATGGTTTTTAGAAGAGGTACAATTTCTAGTCATTAGAATAATCTGTTAGTCAGCTCGTGTTTACCTATCCTCGAGATCTTTTTAGAAAAGATGACATGAAATTTGGATTTAGAGATTAAAGGATTGAAAATTAAAGCTTCTTCCTCATGAACGAAGTCAAACGGTCACCCTGAAAAGTAACCAGGACATTTGTTGCTGTGCATTTAAAATCTTTTTTTATTTCTACAGATGGAGCTTCAAGAGTTTCCTAGGGACAACAAAGTGCACCAAGCCGCACCGAGGAACGCGTACCGCTATCTCATCTACGGAAATGGAGGGTGTATGGTGAGTCAGTTCCGTAAGTGCATCCTAACAGAGAAGAAGAGTGGGTGAGAATCCGTTTGACCGTTCGGTCAGATCATGGCGTCCGCGAAGAGAAAGCAAGACGAAAGGAACTTGAAGATATTACGCGAGCTGGTCTCACAACCCGGAAATAAAGAATGTTTCGATTGTCGACAAAGAGGTCCGACTTACGTCAACATGACAATAGGTTCCTTCATCTGTACCTCCTGCTCTGGAATGCTGTAAGTATTCATTTTATACGAAAAATAGAGTACAGAAGCTCTTCCTCCTTCTCTTTCTGGTTCAGAGAAGTAGGAAGCTATTGGTAGGTTTGCCAAGCCGTGAGCTCATCACTGAGTTTTATATGCTTACGACATTTAAGGCCAAAGTGACAGATCTGGTCAGCTGACGCTGTAACGCAGAAACAAAGTTTTCCTTTGACGTTGTTCAAAGTCCAGTGTTATCCACGAGATTACATGGTGTGATGTACTTTGAAGGAGCATTTGTTGGGCTAGTGAAATCTGTTGATTGTGACCAGCTCTGCGTATTGGGTCTTTTGTTTATAATTATAGGAGGGGACTGACACCACCACATCGTGTTAAGTCTATTTCAATGGCTACATTCACGCAAGAAGAGATTGATCTGATAAAGGAACGTGGTAATGAGTACTGTCGTAGGATATGGCTGGGTCTGCTTGATTCAAACCCTCCAAACTTGGATACCAAGGATGAACAGAAGATGAAGGATCTGATGTGTGCGAAGTACGAATTGAAAAGATACTATCTGGATCCGTCAATGGCTAATCAAAATACTACCCAGAAAACTTCCCAATCATCTACTTCTTGTTCCAACTCAATCTCCTCCACTTCATCCAATTCCTCTTCAAATCAGACTGCGATACCAAGAGTTCCATTGTCCGGCACATCCCTGCCTGTTCCAAAAATCAAGAATCCCGAGCCTATCAAGGCTAATTCATTTGCACCGGACTTCGTCGCAGACTTCAGCAAGGTTCCAGATCCTTTTATTGCCGCTGTACCGAATCACCAGTTTACACAGCCGATTGTACCTCAGCCGTCCTTCGCCAACTTTGACAATAATCCTGTCTTCGATTCAACAAAAAGTACGTGCATGGAATACCCACTGAATGAAGAAAGCACCTTTATTTACTATAACACTCCTTACTTCTGGACATACGAAATATTTGTTGAGAGTAAAATCTTCTTACAAAACATTTTATGAGAAATATTCACTATTCTGTAGCTGGTATGTCAAATTTATGCATATAGCAATGAATGAATAGTTGTGACCAGAAATTTCGAAATACTGCTTTTTTCATGTAAACGAGATATAGGCTCCCATTATTAGTTTAGCATAAGAAAAACGTTCTAACTGCCAAAGACACTTAACGCGGACCATTTTGCAATTCTCCAGATATGGAATCCACTACTCTTTCTGCTCAACCTATGGGTTTATTTACTGCCAATTTCAATGGAATAAGTGTCCCACCATCAGAGGATCGTTACGCAGCACTAAAAGATCTGGATTCATTAATGAAACAAACCCAATTAAAGGAAGAGAATAACATTTCATCAAATTCAACATGGGACATTACTAATTCCAATGGTACCGTATTTTTATTTCATTTTATTCCATCAAATCTGTCACAATAATAACTGCTTAATTACAACTCTGATCGTATTACAGCTACAAACCCTATCTGGCCAGAAAGTAATCAAGCCCGACATGTAATCTCAAATCCATTTACTAGTGGCGATCTGTGGAGACCCTCTACAAATTTAATGAACAATAATTTCCAATCGGTAGAAAGTCCCATGTGCAATCCTGCCAATCCTTTCCGGCCAATGCAGTTTCCAGGAAACAACGGTAAGTTCTATATAAAAGATCTTATTCCCTTCACACTGCAATTGCTAATAAATTAACAATATTCATTACTTAATCTTAATATTCTTATATCGTTACAGACCATCAATGGTTGGGTATAGGTGCACCAGGAACTACTGATGTAATTCCATCTAGTCAACTGATGGCACCTCTCTCCGGTAAAGCATGGCAACCATCAGTCACGGCTTACCATGCGAATCCATTTATGGTGAGTAAAACATGGTTAAAAAATGTTGCATTATACCTACTACAGCAAACTGAGACTTTCTATTGTGTAGGTGGGTACGGGAGTGGGCAATATGGCGCGAAATTCGAACAACCCGTTCTTATGATCCTGAGAGAGAAAATGAGCCTGTAAACGGACGTACGAACAAAAAGCTAATGCAACGCTGAAGATACGTATAACTTAGACAAATTGTTTCTATACATGACCTTACTCTGGCAATTAGTGCCATTAATTTTAATCCTAAGAGCACCAATCTCTTTTATTCATATAACGAAAGTAATACTTTTATTTATGAATATAATATACACGTTAAATAAAGATTAATGTTTGTTACTAATTTCTACAAGGAATCCTTACCCCGTTCGTTATTCCTTTTATTTGAAAAAAAAAAAAGTCCAAGACAAAAACAGGCGATTAAATAAACTCAATACGTAAAGTACGAATGCACACTTAAATACGGTTTATTTACTTAAAAATGCTCTAATAAATACAAAATCACAAATGAACACTTAGTCTTTGCGTAAACTTATAACCAATGGAGAGCGAACGATATGGTGTTTTCGTCTTTTTTTTTTTTTTCTTTGTTTTCCAGTAAGAAGACTCGTTTTAGGAATGGGATGGAAGGATATTACTTAAGAGCTGGAGGAAGAATAAAAAGGATAAAAGACTGGGAAGAATATTGGTATAACTCGTTCGCCATGAGTTTTCCATTAATAATAAATGTTACTTGATCGTTATACGTTGCGGTCCTAGAATATGCGTAGTGTTTATATATTATAATTGTAATAACATGATCGTGTTTTATCGCGTCACTGTAATACAATTACATAGATATATAAAGAGAAGCCGTTTTGTGTCAACTAGATGGTCACGTAGCTGCCGTGTCATATCCTCAGTAATACTTCTTCTCATAAACGTCATCGTCATCGTCATCATCAACTAATCCTTGTCCTCCACATCCGCGTTTTATACCGTTCTCGGTTATCAGCACGAAATTCGCTAGTAAAGACTCGCTGCGAGAAGAAGCCGCGCAATTTACTTACGGGTAATAAATAATCGAGTAGTAAAAATGGACAAATTATATTCGCAACACTATGATATACGAGCTCACCAATTATGTTAATGTCGTTATGTAGAAACGTACGAGACGATGATATTGATATTAATAACTAGGCAGGCGCGCGGTACCGAGAAAGTCCAAAACCGACCGGATGCGTTGCCATCGGACGTCCTGAACTTCCACCACGTCCGTCTCCGGAATGGAGAGAACTAATTTTATACCTAGCAACCGTTACTGCTAGGATTTCCCTTAGGTAGCGGACGCACCAGATAGAGCTTCTCGCCCTGTTTATTCGTATAGATTGGAGCACGCTGATAGTGATCCACCAGTTGATCCAAAGTGTGGAACTTTCTCTGGCCAATACAGTAGAGGGCTCCTTCCACGTGTACCCTGAAGTGTTTGTTGCGACCTGGTGCTTTTAGTGATACCGAGTAGTCACCCATCTAACGAATGGAACAAAAAAAATAAGAGTATTAGGTTTCATTGGAACTGCGAATGTATTATTAGAAATTGGCAGGGCATCCGGACGCTCTCATTATTTATACTACGCAATTGATTCTAGTGGCCTTCTCTCTGCCTTTTTAAACTTCATTCTACTCACATTGGTTTCGCTGTCTCTTATGAGAAAGTCTCCGTCATGGCCGTGCTGGTTGAGTAGGGTGTCGCACTGCGACCTTGTGATGCTACCGTAATACCAAGGCTTTCCCACAAGATGCGGTCTATCGCCAGGATCTGGCCTTCGTTCCAGAGAATCTCCAGTCCCGACCTCGTTGCCTGGTATACCGGCAGCAGCTCGTTCACGGTACGGTTGTGTAAGGTACTCGCTGAGTTCCTGAAGGTAGTTCCTAGGGACAAGACCAATCTGACCCTGACCATTTCGTGCTTTGTACCATTCAGGATCTGCTGGTGGACGATCAAGGATCTCCAAGCGATCGCCCTTCTCGAAGGAGAGCTCCTGGTCGTTGTTGGAAGAGAATGAATATAGTGCTACCACGATGTCCAATACGTTTTCGGCCATTGCGTAGGTGTGTAGAGTATCGTCCGCGTCTCCTTCTTCCTGGGTATAGTTTGATGGGAACCATCCAGCCTGATTACCCGACTGACCTCTCCACCAGCCATCGTTGCTCTTTTCAAGTATGAGGATTCTTGTGCCTTTCACTAGTGAGAGCTCGTCAGCTTGTTGAGCTTGATAATTGTACTTGACCACAGCTGTTCCAATTGCTTCGCTTGGATCTGCAGGCAACCTTCGGGCCATGGTAGGTGACTCCACTGCCCGGGACGGAGAGTTACTCGAGGGAAGAGTCTTAGATCCGGAACCTTTCTTAACCTTCTTCTTAATACTGTCAAACAGCGATGGCTTCTCCTTCTTAACGTAGTTACTTGGCACGTAACCAGCGTGTCCACGAGCACTCTGTACTCTCCACCAGTGTTTGGAGTCGTCGAGCAACAAGTATCGCTCGTTTTTACGTAGATCCAACTCCTGGGCACCCTGAGCCCCGTAATCGTATTTCGCGACGACGTAACATACGTCGTCCTGACTCGTCTTGCCTATAACAAACATACCTTGAAACAATCTTCCATGCGCCACTCAGACTTTCATCTCCAATTGTACCCACCGATGCCTCTCAAACTAACTACGCTCACCATTGTAACTCTTAATATACAATTATATAATAAAAAGCAAAACACAGGGACCACGTACCATGCTTCATGGCTGCCATGTGCGATACAAAGTGTTGTACGTCTCTTAGCTTCGCGAGCTTATTTCTGCTACTCGCGTACTACTTGTATGAACTCTAAGCCTGGCTGTGTAGTATCGGCGGCGCGGGTGCAGCAGGCATTCATTCTTTAGCTTGATTTTCAGTGGTTTTCTACTGGCCGCGGTCACTCCTTCGATCAGGCTCCGTCGATCGCAGCTCAAGCAAGTGCATAACCCACGCTTCGCATAAGAAAACAGAAATAAAACAATCATTAATGATATAAGACAACATGCGACAATAATGAGTTTTGCGTAACAATGGATAAATAAAGAAACTGATCGGCAAGTATCCTGTACGATCGTTGTCACTGAAATATATATATATGCATCTATACTCATTATATATATATTTATATATATATATATATAGATACACACACACACATCCATCTCCACACATTCAGGCATACTTCGTCTCTAGAGTATCATAAATAAAGAAGTGAATTAAAAGTGCAGTTTGTAAGAGTGTGTCTGAATGTTAACTGTGATGTATTTTCATCTTACCGATCTTTAAACTTGACATATTCCGGCATAAAGCTTCACAGGAATATTTAGGCGGACACGGCTTGTTTTCCCCCACTCCGAGTATCTGCAGCCATCGAGAGTTCACGACAGGAAAGTAAATCGTGTAGAATATTCTTGTGCAGAGCAAGTAGATAAATAGAGAGAAAAAAGCAGCGATATGGCCGTAATTCCAGTAATATCACGAGGAACCCATTCGTAGTTTTTGTTATCGGCAGATTCGGCAGCTCTTCGTTGAAAACCAATAGGAAGCCGCACTGTGTCTGTCGTCTAATGTGTCTATGGCGTAGACCAAGAACCAACGTTCCAGCCTCAGCCTCACAATTTTATTCACGCTCTGTCGAGAGCCCGAGCCGACCTCGAGCGACCTCGTTCCCTTCCCGGGCTTCCTCGAGATTCTTTGAATTTATCGCACTTATCCTCGCCGTGTGTGACCTCTCCCACAAAAAGGCCAGACCCACCCTTGGAGCCGGAGACGCCGAGTGACCTTGCACGCAGCTCAGATTCGCAAGCGCATCGGAAATTTTACAATGGCGATAGGGGCGCCGTCGCGAGTACCTTCTTAACTATTAACCTAAAAGACGTGTTTACAATTTTCACTCCATTTCTTGCTAATATTACACAAATTATCTTTCACTTGTAAATATTCTATACTTTTAATCGTACTTTATTATTTACTATGTTGATTTTAACTCTTAAGTTATGGGAAATACTGGGAAACTTTACGGAGCTGCACTGAAAGGCGTTTATACCGTACTCGGTTGATTCGTGACTAATGGCTGATTGTTACCTAGGGAAGGGTTTGTGCGCATGCGCAGAACGAAGCATTAACTTTATTAAGAGACAAGAATCAGGAGTGGGGATAGAGTCCGAGTAGTGGAGTGCGGACGACCGATCAATCAAGTTTCGTGTCTTGTTACTAGTGTATTTGCGGCATTATTGCGTTTCACGTACTCTTGATTATTGTTCGTTTACGTTAGAGATAACCAGCGTTCAATTTTGAGATTGTGAATTTATGTGAATTGCTTTTTGCGAGGCTATAATTGTCTTCAAGATGACAATCATAACTAAAGCTCTTAGCGAGAAGAGGGCGGCGAAAAAAATGGAGCAGCCATTAGTCGTTGAAGAAAATCCCACGGTCAGATTAATGGCCAAATGTGCCCTATTATGCTTATCTATTATATTTTATAAATTTTTATACTATATTCTACAATATCGTAGGAAGTAATTGCTTGATTTTAGCTCCGAATAAGATCTGAGAAAGTTTTATTAGTTGAAACGTAATAAACGGCCATATTGTGTGGTTATTCTCAGATTAGTTATCAGCTGTCAAACCGCAAGATTATCTAATTATTTTGCTGCAAGTTTTTGTTACCACATATACCGTCTAATGTATAGTCATGAATTTCCGATTTGTTGTTTTTATTGTTTTATTTCTTATATCAATGTATGTTTATCTATATTTCTAATTTTCGCTTCTTTTAAAATTTGATAACTACTTTGACCGGGCGAATTCTTGAAATTCTATCCTGATAATGTTTCATTACTGATATACATACATTCTTTTTATTATGAGTAATAAGTTTGTTGATTCACTCTCTTTTTTTTTTTACTTGAAACTGAGTATTACAATATTTGCAGGAAGATGCTAAGGCTGATCCGGAGGCTCAGGTTCCCAAAGGAGATTTGGCTGGTCATTACTTGATTTTGCGCAGCCGTGGTCATCATCCTAATGCAATGACAACACTCTGTCTCTTCTTCACGGCATTGTTGGTTATGAGCATTGGAATTATTGGAGGAGTTTACATTTATCGTCAATATGGCAGACCACAGATGCATCGTTTCCGTACTGGCTGGTACAGCATTCCTTATGATGGTTTAAACAAGGCATATTCCATGCCTGATGGTTCTCATAAAAGCCAAGGTCTTCAAGGGCTTGTCGCAGACTCCGACCTTTTCAAGGGTCTTACCAGAGTAATGGAAGATGAAGCTCGCGTGGCTGAAGAAGCTGTTAATCAATTTGACAGATCCTTCAAGGAACGATTCGAGATTGATCTAGAAAACGAGCACTATGAAAAAATTGATGTTCCTGATTTCCATGGTGGTCGCCAAGGAAGATTTATACATGATTTCAGTATCGTGAGTAATTTATATATTTTTAGCATCATTGATAACAAAGCAGTATTATGCTCCAATTCAGAAACAAATTTTATTAACTTGATCCAACACTAAAGATTTCTATTCTATAATTTTTTGGCACTCGTTATATACAACACAACTATATTTTTCAGAATAAGACTGGCATTATTGATATTGATGGTCATTGCTGTTTCGTAATGCCACTGAATCGTCACAGAGTATTGCCACCTCGCAACATGTACGACTTACTCAACAAAATGTATAATGGTAAGGAATTCCTCATTGGCACGTGCTAATTTGACTTAAGATAAACATAATCAAACCTGTCGTTTTTGCAGGCTATTACGAAGTCGACACTGAAGTCGTGCGTGAAACAATGAAGGTCGTTCTCCCACCGATCAAAGATTTACACAGTGTAGGAACTTACATTGCCCATGAATGTCAAGACTTGCCAACATACATGCTACAAAAAGTCAATTCCAATGGTATGTAAATGAAAATAACATGTTATGGACATTTGAGAAGTTTATAAACAATTCTCCTTCACGTTTCAGTAAACAAACGCAGCGCATCCGAGGGTATGTTTGGCCAGTTTGCTGGTAGAAATATCTTGGAGTTGAATATCCTGAATCTCGAGGATGTTCAAGGGTACACGGCTGCGGCAGAACAAAAAGATGAAAAAAAGAATTGAGACTAGATAATCTCATAACATCTCATTATCATCATCACTTTAATTAAGATGAATCTTTAAAGATCCCTGTTCATACTTCGCCCTTGAACCAGCTTTAATTCAAAGAATATAGAACAATCTATCAAAGCTAAGCATTTAAGGAAAGTGGCTTTTGATCGGTTCTTAGTCTGTTTTTGATGAAAAATGCTCAAAGGTGACGTGTGAATGGGGTTCGGAATTTATGCATAATAGATACATAACGATTCTAATTGACTCAAGATACGTAGATGTTTATGCACTATCCAATCAGGTGTACTTCCTATTCTCGTTATTTGCTTGGTACCCGCGAAATCCTAACACGAGTACGTTGGTAACTTGAGCCATTTTGAAGAGAAGAGTAAATATTTAAGCAAGATAGTCTGAAAGGGAAATAAATCAATAGATCCATAGCGAAGAATCTTTTGTACTGTCATTATTGTTTCTTTGTTATCATTTCGTAAATATTCTTTCTTTCGTTTGACCTGCTCGATACATCCATTGCAATTCATAAAGACAGGATTTATACGTTTTAGGCTTTTTACGGAGATGTAGACCCTTGTAACTTTATTTTCTTTTTTGAATAAATACGTATGCATACAATTAAGAGAAATTTAGCGAATTAATGGCAGCGCAAGATAGTTGCGTGATTCGTTAATGATTGACGTATAAAGTAAATATATAATGTAAACGTTAGTACTCAGTACTCAAATTGTTAAGTACTTAACGTGAACAATTGTAAATTCCTATGAGATAAATAAACGAAGTATAAATGTATCATGGTACTTATATATTTTTATTTAAGTAAAAATGATGTTTTACAAATCGGCTTAAGTAACTAGTATTGAAGTATTAGGTAACGGTGACATGAGTTGAATCCAGAATTGCTTTTTGCCTTAAAGTATAGAGCTTCTTTACCCATTTGTCGAAACGAATATCCTGATCGACTATGATCTGAAACAAAAGGTTTATTTGCAATCAGTCTCTTTGAAACTGATAAAGCTTCACAGATAAAATAATGCTTCAAAGACTTACCGAAGTATGAAATATACTATCTGGCAAACCAGATATTTTCGTCACTACGGGAATCTTAATAGTATCAGCATTAATATCAATCACAATATTATTCAATTTGTTGTGTTTATCCTGTGCAGATGACGAGAAGTGTTTTGGAGCAAAGCTATTGGAATTGATCTCATCAAGGACACTCTCCTTAATTCTTGGCTCAATTGAAAAGTCATCCGGACCCTTATTTAAGACTATCTGCCCTTTATCAGAGGTTTTAACGTTCGATTGAGAACTGCTAGAACGACTAGTAGATTTCTCTCTGGAAACTGATCTTGTTCGTTTCTTGCTACGATCTGGGGAATAGGAGCGTGATCGTCGTGAGCGATATCTACGTCTATCTCTATCTCTGGAGCTAGTGCGAACTGATTTATAGTTTCTAGAGGAACGATCACGTTCACGACTTCTTGAACGTGAACGATGTCGACGTTTTGACTTTGAATGCTTCGATGACCTCTTCCTATAGGGAGAACTGTCACTGGACTCTGAACTACTGGACCTAAGTACGGGAATAAACAATAATATTAATCATCAAGTTATAATTAGATACTCCATCGAGAAATCTTGAAAAATTAATGTTATATTCGAAATTCGGAGAAGAATCAGTTACCTGGATCTTCTATAATGTTTCCTGCGATGACGACTACTACGGTCTGAATCGGAGTCGCTAGAATATTTAGCCATTTTATTGAAATACTAATTTCATTCGATTAATATTAATTGGTTTTTTCCACATCTTTCAATGAACGACGTCAACGAAATCAAAACACAGCTGACACATACGTAACCAGAGATGAGGAAGGAGATACTAAAGCCTACGGCAGAGATGAGCAGGGAGATGCACAACGCTACGGTTTTAAGCTATACCAAAAACATGGCGCTAAATCGTAGCGGTGAGTCCGGGAGGTCCGGGAGTAGGATTTTGATCATCGCCTCCGTCGATCATGCGAATCCCGTCATAGCTGGGCTGAACGTGATCATCAACGAGTAGCTGGGCGGACAGCGGTTCTGCGCTACTTAACCCTAGTTTTCCCAGAGCAACCCTTAGAACGAGGCCGCTACGATTTAGTTTTTGGTATCGCCTAAAACCGTAGCGTCGTGCATTTTCGTACTTACTCATCCCTGAGTAACTGGGATCACGTTCGTTGCTTTTCCAAAAAGTTATTCAACCTGTTTTTTTCATATCAACACAAAGTTTCGCTATTCTCGCTGGATCCAATGGAATATTATGCACGACCAATGGCAACATTGAACTCGGAATCTAGGGATTTTTTAATGTCAGGTTCGCGACACGTACCAACGCCTAGGTATATTTTGAACCGTAACTTGAAATTCAAACCGTCTGTATTTTTCATATCAGACAGAAGAAGAAACCGTTTGTAGTCGTTAGAGGAAGAAAAGGAAAAAATGAATATTGTTTAACATTTTAACGGTTACAATCATTTTATGTATAATTCTACTAAAGTATTATGATTTTTTACGATAAGATAATTATAAGCTTCATCAATTATGTTCTTTCAAGTAAGTACTGAATTATTTCGATTTTGTATTGCTTTGGTAATATGCTACTTTTTGGTGGAATAAGATTGTCTAATTGTAAAAGTAATCGCTAAAGAATCTGTACAAATGAAAAATAATCTTTCGCTGCATGGTGTCTTATAAGGATTAGCACTTTTACAGATTAATGTGACACCTAAACAGAAGAAGGACGTTGTTGAACAGAAAAAATGTCCAAGGACGGATTCTCAATTTATTTTGGTGTTAGCACCATTTCAACCACAATCAAAGATCAAGATAGAATCTGCTCTGAATGTCACGCAAAAATGTTATTTGAATATAAAAAATACAAGTAACAAACCATTGAAGGTAATCGTTATTAGTTAAATAATTTCCATGTATTGTTTTACTTGGCATTCATTGTCATTGCATTATTCATATTTCATGTACCTCTGAGTTTTCATGAAATTAACAAATATTGAAAATTATTAATTTTACTTAACATAGGTAAAGGTTACAAAGCGACCGCCCGACGAAAGGCGCATTCTTCTCGATTGCTTGGAACTTCATATCGAAGCTGAAAACTCAGTACTCTTGACTATATCGTGGACTCCTGATGTAGTTGGGTCATGGAGAGATATTATACAATTGACTGATAATCGACGTATCAAATACGATGTACCGATTATAACAACATGTGTGGATTCTAGAAAGCTTAAGGTGACAAATCGCAAAGGTTCCGAACAACAGAACTTTAATATGCCAACAATTACTATAAGTCAACCTTCCAAGCGATTAAGGCCGAATCCAATATCGGAAATGGAAAACAAGGAAAACATTTGTAAAAATTCAAAAGCTATCTACTCAACACCCATCTCCAACAAAAGTACTGGTCATGATTTCTCTGTAATTATGGAGTCAAGTACCTTCAATTTTACACCACTGGGCTCTACAGAAAACAAGCTATTTGAAAAAAAAGCAACGAGTCCCGGAGATCTTGAGTTCTCTACAAAAGAAGTGATAATAACTTCGCCTGTAGCGACAAAACCTCTACGCAGAGAAACTTATGTGACAGCACCGAAGAAGCTTCCTCCAGAGGATGAATATCCAGAATTTGAAGATTCCCTCTCACCAAAACCCAGTGACCAGCAGCAACCTGGATTCTCTATGCTAATTAATGAAATGAATTTCACTTCCTCAAGCACTCCTCTTGGATTACAAGAATACAGTCGTCGATCAAGTTCATTGAAAGGAGAGTCGAAAAATACCAGTCCAATTCCTGGTGGAAACAATTCAACTTTTGACATTCCTGTTGGAAAGTGCTCGGAGTGTTCTAATTTGTCGTATGCTGAGAATGAAACTTTTGAAGTTTCTGGGACCACCTCAGGCTCCAATTTACAAAGAATTCGACCAATACGACTCTCCAGAAACTTTGCTATGATTTCTCCGGTTGTTCCTGTTGCCACTTCATCTCGGGGTGCCAGTTGTGCATTTTCTCCGTTACATCCGACAACGAATTACGAATTATCTTCAACCAGGAACGAATCTCTTCAAATCCCCATCAAACTTTCAGACTCTGTAAGTGCTCAGGACGTTCTAGAGGCGGATCTGTGGGTAAAACCAGGAATATCACACAGCAAACTAGGATCTCACAACCTGGAGGTGATTGCAGAAGAGTGGTCGAATGTGGCAAAAAATAAAGCCTACTCTAAAAAGAAAATCTGCTTGGAAATTTCACCACCTCGGAGAGCAAGTTTTGGAAAACAGACTATACGTAGAGTCTCACCAAAGAAGGGTTCCAAAATTACCAAAGAGAAAAGTGGTATGGACACACTGAAGAAGTCTTCGCAGATGAAGTCTCAGATGAAATCTTCTATAAAGAATAGCAATAATGTTTCCATTCCGGGTGTAAGAATGAAGAGATTATCTTTGGCTGGTATAACCAAAAAGAAGACTCAAAATAAATCCACAAGAAATTCCATTGCTGAAGTCAGTGTCAAGCTTCATGATCCGAATGAATTCCTTACTAGATTTTGTAATCCTGATCCTTTCGCTGCTACAACAACAGAAGACCCATTCCTGGCAAGTACACTCTACTACGATGCGAAGTGGGTCTACCAGCAGGAAGTGGAGTTCAAGAAATGGCTAAACGCTCTGCTAACTCCACCAGAACATTTGGCTGTAGATATGGAAGCAAGTTGTATGGACGTAGGGAAAGTGTGGCAGTCATGTAGACTGAAGGAGGACGTCACCCTGGCTGAAACACGAGAAGTTGTTTCAGCAAGATACCATACGAACACAAGACTGAATACTTTGCGCAAAGCTGCTTGTGCTATGTTTCGCAGTAAAGAAGTATCAACAGTATTGTCCAAGGTGACAGTATGCATCGAGAAAGGGATCCTCGTTATTCGCCAGGATCGCGATTTACATAGGGATATTGGTCTACAGAAAGAAATCCTAGAACTCTTTCTGTCTTATAACCCCTTGTGGTTGCGAATCGGTCTAGAGACCGTATACGGGGAGACAATTCCTCTGCACTCCAACAACGACATAGTTGGTCTATCTAGATTTCTGTTGTCCAGGTTCTTCTCCGATCCGTTCTTGGTCAAAAATCATAGTCACCCAGCTGTGATCAATTTGAAATTGCCAGGATTCACACCGCTGATGAATAAGTTCATGCTCTCGAAATTCCTCTTGGTGGTGTACTTCCTGGACTATGCCAAGATGAACAAATTGATTGGCCACGATCCTTGCCTATTTCACAAGAAAGCCGTGCACAAGGATAGCAGGTCCATCATCTTGACTTTCTCCAGGGAATTACTGAGTGGTATAGGAGACGTCACGAAGGTACTCAGATCCTACGGTTACGTTGTCACTCATAAGCAAACCTACCTGGATGAATACAATTACGCCATTGTCGACCTGGCTACTGCACTTCGTGACGGGGTACGACTTTGTCGAGTTATGGAATTAATAACTGGAAAGCGTAGCTTGACATGTAAATGCCGAGTCCCTGCAATCTCAAGGTTGCAAAAGGTGCATAACGTGGACTTGGCACTGACCGCTTTGAAGAATTCAGGATACCTTCTAACCGGAGACATCGACGCCAAGAGTATCGCGGATGGACACCGCGAGAAGACTTTATCTTTGCTCTGGCAAATAATTAACAAATTCCAGGCACCAAGATTCCATAAAGCAGCTGTCACCTTACAAAAGTGGTGGAGAGCTAAGCTGTGGTATGTCCGGGTGAAAAATTACCTCAGGAACAGAAGGACCAAGGCAGCTATGATTATTTTAGGTGCTTGGAGAAGATACTTGGCCAGAAGAATTTTAGCTAAACTCAAGCAAGACTTCATTGTCGAATTTCAAAGGAGAAATACAGCGGCAACTGTCATTCAAAGACATTGGAAACGTAGACAAGAAGTAATCAGGGTGCGAAATAACTTCCTGAAGACGATAACTGGGATCGTTCGTATTCAGAGATGGTGGAGAACGCAAAGGGATACCAGGAACTTCGTCAGGGAATTCAAAAGAAAACGAGAAGCTGCTATTGTGATACAGAGGAGCTGGAGAGAAACACTTTTAACCAGGATGCTCCGTAAGAGGTTCCTTGACAAGCGTGCTGCTGCATTGAAGATTCAAAGGTTCTGGAGAAACAGATGCCTCGGTAAGGCAACACAAGTGGAATATCAAAGAACCAGGAACGCGGTCGTATTTCTTCAATCCAAGTGGAGAGCTACATTATTGATGAGAATTCAGTCTGAGAGTTATCAGCAGAAGAGGGAAGCTGCTGAACTAATTCAAATTTGGTGGAGAAGTATTCTCGAGGGAAAACGAGACCGGGATGAGTTCCTCTTGAAGAAGAAGTCCGTAAGGACCATAGAGTCTTGGTGGAAGAGAATGAAGATCGTTCGGAAACACAGAGAAGCATTCCATTTAAAACTTAAAAGCACCATCGCCATTCAACGTGCTTGGAGAAACTTTTATCAAACTAGGAATGATCTGCAACAATTAAAAAGAGCTAAGCATGCATGCACAGTGATACAGAGCTGGTGGAGAATGGTGCTTGTCTGCAGGAAGTTGAAGCTCGAGAAGCAGAAGTGTATAGTAATTCAAGAATGGTGGAGGAGCATCACGTTAACACAGTCAATCCGTACTGAATTCCTCAAGAAGAGATCCGCTGCTTTAATAATTCAAAGAAATTGGAGAATGTACAGAGACAGGAAGACCTTCCTCAAGAGTAAATCGGCTGTACTGACAATAGAGTCCTGGTACTCGAGCCTAAAGAAATCTCAGGATGTTCGTCAAGACTTCCTAAGAAAAAAATCAGCAGCTACAGTAATACAAAGATACTGGCGAGCTTTTAAAATATCAAAAATGCAGAGAAATGAATATCTTAAGCAGCGCCATGCTGTGATACAAATCCAAAGTCTATGGCGCGCCAAGATACTCACTAGGAACCTAAGGAAGCTCTTCCTGGAGAAGAGAGCAGTAGCTATTCGCGTACAGTCGTACTGGAGAATGATTATACAGCAGAGACGCTTCGCAAGACTCTTGGAGGAACACGAAGCAGCCAAAATAATTCAAAAGAAATGGCGAGCGACCCTGCACGCCAGGCAAGTTCGAAATGAGTTCCTGGAGTATCGCAGAGCTGTGATCCTGATTCAAGCATCCTGGAGAAGAGACAGAGTGCGTGGAGAATATTTGCGAGAGAAACGAGCAGTTTTAACCATTGAAAGACATTGGACTAAAGTTTTATTAGCAAGACGAGCAAAGCGACGATTGTTAATTATCAAACGGGCCGTCCTGATAATAGAATCCTGGTGGAAGAGGGTGCTCGAGATAAAGAAGATCAAAAGTGCAGAGGCGAGGGTACGCTGGGTAAAAGGAAAAGCTGCTGTTAAGATTCAAGCTCTCTGGCGCGGTTATAAGCTTCGCAAGGATCAGGAAGGCACGGAACTGGCATTTGTACGAGAACGCTTTAAGTTGGCGACGGATCAAGCGATACCGTCGGCTTCCCTCTCCAACAGATTACAGGAAGCTATTGAACTTTTACAGACCTGGAATAATCTAGGGTGTCTCTTGTTGTGCCTCAGTGCTTTAGGTAAGCATCCTGCGTTTCCATTACGATCTACGATCTCCCTTCCTACATATTATTAATAACTGTTATATCTTTTTCCCCATTCAGATACAATAACTCGAGTTTTACCTAACGCCTGCGAAGTCATTTGTGAAACACAAATGGTCGATAAGGTTTATCTAACTTTTTATCACTGCAATAGATCTGTACCATGGATGGAGATCTGTCTGCGATCCACAAGTGTCCTGCTGAATTTAGCTAAATATCAAAGGTCAAGGCCTTACGTAATCCAGGTAATGGAAAAGACATCCTAAACAGAAAATCCCAAGTTGTACATTGTCGAAAGACTAATACTCATTTCTTATGACAGATCGAACACAAAGAAATCATGGCCAGACTGATGACCGTTGCAATAGAAAAGAATGTTTCTCTGTTTCTACATTTGGCTACTTTGTTTTGGCTCCTTTTAGAGGAACATCATTTTGCACAGGTAATTAATACGGTCGTCCATTTATATTATGATATCAGATTTATTATTATTCATTCCATTATTTCTACCACAGGCAGTGATTTCCTGCGAGAAGACAGTCTGGCTATTGAATTCCTTACAAACGGTGGCCAATAAGAAGAAATGCAGAATGTCCGCAGTCGGTATGAAAACGGGAAAAGAATCGCTTATGTTGCTGCCGAGTAATAAATCAGACTGGGGATTGAAATCTGCTCGGCCGCGTCTATTTACCAGCATTCACCACGCAGTCTCAGCTATACTGATACGTTTAAGGACAAGAAACGAATGAAGATATAATTAATGATAGATGGATGATATATGGAATGATATTTTAATGAGATAACAAGTGATTAATGTTTTTTATTAATACTTTTATTGCAATAAATATAATAAACAGTAATCATTGTTTTGGCGTTACACTTCTTTTTTTTTTCTTCTTTAACAGTCAATTCTATACATATACATGGGTATTATGATAATTTTTTTTCTTTAGGGTAAAACGAAGCGAATGTCTACCGATATATTTGATACGCTTTATACGCATACGGGATAATCTGTAATATTGTGTAAAAACATAGGGAAGCAGCCGCAAGAAATTTAATTATATTTATTGATCAGTTGCCAAAGCTTCTGTGATTTAACGCTAAGAGTTTTAGATCAAATTTCAGCGAGACTTACCAAAGTGACGTGCCGAAATAAGAGTTAAAGCCGCAGCCGCTCATCCGACATTGAATTTTAATTCATTACTCTTTTTCTTTTTTCTTCCTTTTACATCAAAATGTAATTCACTTAAAAATTTCTCGAGGCTGCTTTATCCGAGCGCAGGTCGACAACCGATCACTTTAATTAGAATTAGGTGTCAAGAGTATATTTTAGTTGTAGTTTCGAGTCTATGCGTGTATATATATATTACAGTAATAAATTGTGAATGTAAATTTTATTTACACAACTACTCGGAAAAAAAATAACGTTATAAAAGGAATTCCGGCTTAGTTCTCATGTACAGACTTCAGCTCCTTAATCTGCTTGATTAGGTAAGCTTTTTCGTCGTTGAATTGCTCGTCCTCCGAGCGATCCGTATGAAAACGCGTCAGGAACTCGATGAGCTTCTCCTGATTACGTAGCAGAATGTCTAGAATAGGCTTCGGCTTGTTTGGATTGGCTACAAACACCTGTTTAAAGAACAGTAATACCTGTTGTTTAAGGATTTCGAATTATTTATTACGGACACGTTACCTTGAACACGTGGAAGGCTTCAAATTGAATATTGCGCGATTTCTCCTTCAGCATGTTCATCATTAATTTCAAATTGTCAGGATTTGAAATGTATCGAGTCATCACCTGAAGGTTATTAAGATTTTTGAGGTTGCAAGTAAGTATTCTGAGTAATTGTTTTGCATGAAAATGGGAATTATTGACTTACACTAAAATTGTGTCTGTCCAGAAGAAGCTCTCCTAGTAGCTTTAAGCTCTGCCGACGTGTTACATAGTTCTCCGAATTGAGTAACCTTTGATAGTGGGAAAACACCTTATCATAGTTCACTTCAAGGAACTCAGCACTAAGGATCTTGTGCCTTGTGAGCAATTCCTTTGTAATTGAAATGAAATGTTTAGCGAGCAAAAGAAAATTATATGCATGCTCTGTTATGTCTGTAAGAAAATAATTTTGAGAAATTACCTTGAACGTGGAAAAGGCATCCGAGGCTATATCGAATGTGGATACCTCGACGTATCTAAAGAAATTATAAAAATCATCTGAATAAATCATTATCTTGGCCAGAGCTTCGTATCTAGCGCATTCTCGAAGCATTGTTCCACAGTTCAATGCAATGTCCTGGTGCTCGTATCCGGACATCAGAGTGAATAAGATCTCTGGTTTGGTGCAAATATATTCGACAGTTGGAGATCTTGTACCGATTTGTCTTCGTAATATATTATTAAAGACTTGAGCAACATCTTTTTTGCCCTGGTAAAGTAAAGAAGTGACCGAATTAAATTATTTATATTACATTTATCCTTGCATGTTCACATGTAACTACTGTACCTCGAAATCTATGCGACCAAGATTCTGTACGAGCAGAAGAAGCAGATTACTATTGTAAAGCTCTTGTGCAAGCTGAGCTACAACAATATCAGCTTGCGGTTCTGATTCAGCAGTACCATAGAGCATATTTTTAATATGAACCAGGTTTTTGCTCACATCCTCTTGTGCCTGAAATTTCGAATCAAATTATTAGCACGATTAAATTTTTACATAAAACTATAACCACTATTCGTACCTTCTCGACTTTCTTGTCTCCACGTTCTAACGCGTTAACTGCTTCCTTCAAGGCCTTCACCACCTCCGCTGGACTCTTTTGAGACTTTCCGAACAGAGGCATTTTCTTTCTATGTAATGCTGTTACACCTTCAAAAATATGAATACTGATTAGAAATATAAATAATTAATTTCTACAGACAAACTACAAAAGAAGAATGAACAATTAAAAAAAATTAAATATCACATATTATGGAGCACAATCATAATTTATGCATCAAAAATAGGTCGCATTAAACCAAAGAAATATAAATATTCAAAATCAGTAAGCAAAAATGAACAATAATCAAATTGCGATAATGAAATTAGTTAAAAGTGTAATACAAATGTCAAAACACGAAATACGACGTGAATGAAAAGTCGAAGACGAGCCATGCTTAAAATTCAAGTCTGGCATAGAAATGAAGAAAGCAATTAAAGTTCATTAAGATAACCTATTCAAGAAACAATAAAGTTATGCAACAAAATAATAAATTCAAATAAGTACCTCACCATTCAATAAGCAATACAAATTTAATTTACGCAGTTCCCTCTTGGCACTTGCGGCACTATCTTTGCCTTTTAGCAGCTCATTTATAAGGCAGATCGTACTGACGTATATCGCAGTTAAAAATAATATACTCGCTAGCAATCCAGCAGATTAGAACGTCCTATCGTGAATCCCGGGTCTCCTATCAAACCCGTGATATTAAGTGAAATTTCAGTACAGCCGAGGGGACATTTAATATAGTAAAACACTTTTAATACATCGCATAACTCGAGTGTGTCTTTTATTGCAGCTCATCACTCACTGTTCACGACTACTTCGCAACTGACATAGGTCTGTCGTTGCTGTTGGTCCATTGGCCATTTTTCCCTAGTTATTTTTCCTAAACCAATTGGATTTTACAACAGCTGATTGCAAACGTGACAAGGAACCACTCAGAACCACTAGTTAATAGTTTTTCCTTTGAGGATGGAAGATGCGGCCATATTGCGGCTTAAGGTGCACTCATAAGAAGACGGCCATATGTTGTTTCGTCGGTGCACTTTCTAATCCGGCATAACGTCGCGCTTCTTTATTTCCTCGAAGCCTCCGGGGTTGTGTATTAGAATTTCAAGGAATACAGTAGGAAATTTATTTTCATGAATTTTCCGTGTGTTTCTTCATCGCTGTCGAAAGAGCATTTTGCATACTGCAGTTATGTGCTTCCACTGTCGAGACACGATCGTTTTATGGTGATAATATGTCAAAGCCAAACATAAGGAAAATAACGGTTGACCCTACGAAATGTAACGCAGACTCTCGACGACCTAGTGTATTTGAGAGATTAGGAACTAAACCGGCGGTTACTCCTGTTCAGAATACTTCGGATTATTGTAGGAATTGGGCTTTGAATGGAAGCTGTTCGTATGGAAAGAACTGCAAGTACGTCGCTCTTTGTTACCTCTGAGTTTCATGTGATAACTATTGTATCTTTTATGTTTATAGATATGCGAATACTCATACATTAATAAGTCCATCAAAACGAGCCAAAAAGGATAATGCAACGGTTACTACAACTGCGGTGAGGATGATTTAAATTCAGATTAAGTTTATCCTTTAGTGTCTGTATAGACATTTCGGAGCAACTTTGTTAAGTTTTTTGTGCTCTTCAGATTACCGAGGATCCGTTCAAGAGACTCACATCTAAAATCGTAAAGAAGACATCGCACAGTCCTGATCTTGATTTGGAGGAGTGGAACCAAACGGATCTTGAATACGAGGACGAGAAGGTCCTTGAAAGACGACGACAGTTGTTACAACGTGAGCTAGAATTACAAATGAAGAAAGACAAGGAGGTTCATGGGTCTAAGGATAAGACCAAACATAAAAAGAAGGCCATGAGTTCCTCATCTAGTTCTAGAAGTTCAAGTACATCTACAAGTAGCACTACTTCATCCTCCGACGATTCTTCGTCCAGCTCTACCTCTGACTCTCGTAAGAAGGTAAAGAAGGTTAAACCAAAACGGCATCACAGCCCATCATCGGACTACGACGAGGATAAGGAACATAGGAAAAAGTAAGTATAATCACTTTGTACAGCATAGAACTTGCAGTGAAATTTATGAAATATTGTTATACAAATATTTTGTATGTTTTGTTCATTTGTACTACAGGACAAAACTCAAGAAGCTAGGTACTAAGAGTGACAAGCTTTTAACTAAGAAAAAGCGGAAAGTTGACGTAGTAGCAAAAAAAGATACTACAGTAAAAACAGCGAAGAAACCGACCTCGTCGTCCGCAAGGAAACACACTGCTGTTACAAGAACAAAATCTCCAGTACCCGTAGTGTCTCATGCATCTTCCTCTGGGAAAGTTCGCGAAAGAAACCGAAGCGAATCCCCAAAGCCAAAAGTTCGAGAGCCAGAGAAAGACAAACACTACAAGAAGATCCGCGAGGAAGAGGTCGCTTCTGACAGGAAGGAAGTCCCAAAGAACAAAACTTCAGAAAAGGCTAAGGATCCTGACAAAGTCAAGACTCGCGTGGAAGAGAAGACTAGGGTTGAGGAAAGGTCCAAGAGACGTTCCAAGGAGAGGAGGTCTAGGACACCACCAGTAGACAGATCGAAGCACCAACACACCAAGGAGGTTGTAAAGTCCCGTCGAAGTCGTACTCCGGAGAAGCCATCAAGATCGAAGCGCGATCCTACACCCCCACGTCACCAGGAGAAACCATCTTCCTCGAGATCGCGAGAAACCGAGAAGAAGGAACGAGATTCTTACAAATGCGAGCGTAGCAAGGATCGCGAAGAGACCAGAAAGGATCCAGGTAAATCCAGACCGGCGAACCAGGATGAGACCCACAGGAAAAATCCTAGGGAGTTGGAAGACAAAATTTATCCTGCAGAAAGAAGCAGACAACGGAGCAAAGAACGTCGTGATAATAAGGATCACGGTGTTCGCGATGAAAGGAGTCACTCGAGACTCGGTAGAGATCGTGAGTCTCAACGTGACAAGGAACGCGAAGATGTTCAGGAACGTTGCCGGGAACGACAAAGGGAACGTGACCGAGAGAAGGATGCAACAAAGATTAGAGAACGAGAAATTCCACCACTGATGGCTACAGCTGCCATTAATCCCATGGAGAAGAATTCTAGGTACAGGGATAAAGATCGTTTTAAGGACCTGGAAAAACCCGGACGAGATCGTCGAACCGAAAGAGAACGTGAACGTCCGGAGACTAAAATCATGGAAAGAGAGCCTAGAGTTCCTCAAAGAGGATTTGAAGGTCGGTACGATAGATCTGTAGACAAGGACATACCCTCGCACAAATCCATCGACCGGGAACGGACTGAGAGATTTCCAAGGGAACGATCTCTGGACAGAAACATCGTCGAGAAGAACGTTCCGCAACCTCCACCGCCGCAGAGAGATCATCTCCTAGAGAGAGATGCTATGTATGACAGAGATAGACACAGGAGATTCAACGCCAGATTCGACAGAGGACATCCTCCGGATCATGAACGTAAGGAACAAGGACACGTTCCTACCTTGAAGCTGGATCGTTTACAGGATCGTCGTGACAGTCCTAGAAGGAGTTTGGAAATAGAGAGAACCTTTGACAGAGGTTATCCTAGACTCGAGCACTGGGACGATCAAGAGGATTCTGGAGCTCGACTAGAATATCGAGATCATCATGAGGAAGATAGAAGGAAACCGGTGGAGCCAAGACGGTACGACAGTCCCTTCGATGAACGTCGTGGTCGGGACGACCGCCCGCAGAGGTACCCAGTGCAAAATGACAGACCTTTTGAAGAGATTCATCATCCTCTCTACCCTGAGAAACTGCGCCCTGGTACTATTCGCGATGAGAGTAGTAATGATAATTGGGAAATGCATCGCGACATCGAGCATCCTCCCAGAGAACGAGGTTACCCTGACTGGGAGGAACGGGAATGGCGTGCTAGACATTCCATATGGGATAGGGAGAGTCTTCCTAGGTCAGAAGCTCATGATGAGGAATGGTCTGCGCGATTTGACAGTCCAATGCCTGATTGGAAACTTAACGAAGCCAGGAAGTGGGAAAATCAACCAGTGCATCTTCGTGGACTCTATAGGAATGATAGGATCAAAGAACTCGACTTGGGCGAACCTTCCCATGGAAAGAGACGTCCTTACAATACTCCAGAATTAAGAGATGAGTGTTCTGCACATGGTTCCAAGCAGGGATCACTTCATGGAAGCATGAAAGAGGAACCGATAAATAAGAAACTCATGGAACTTGCTGAAGGGAGGTTGCGAAGAAGCAGAGAGAAATCTGCTGACAGTTTTCAGAAGAGAGCGACCCAGAATGAAAAGGTATAACTTAATTTTACTCTATAAGTTATATAATATTTATTTGTAATATAATTGACACTCTTTAACTCTCAGTCAGAACCAAAGGAACCTGCTGTGCAACCTGAACCTAAACGTCCTTGCGTGGAGGAATCCTTGCAGACTTTACATACAGAAAGTGACCTGAGTGATATAAGTGATGATCCTGATGACATTCTCGACATGGAAGATGAGGTAAGAATCATGAAATAATAATATCGAAATACCTTATCCAGGTTTTTGCGATTCAGGGTATAAGAATAGTTTTTTTTAATTCATCAGGAAGCCGATTCTGGTAAAGCACAGTCTCCTAAGAAAACTACAGAAGCAGCTGTGGAATCTCAACCCACACAAAATCCGGAAGCCGCACAACCGTCTCCGAAGGAACCCATCGAGGAGACTGTAGTACCCAAAGAAAAGGAAGTAGTCCCGACGGAACCGATGGACTTCAGAACTGTAGAAGATGACAATGTGGAGACCATGGATTTCGAAGAAATATCCGACGGAGAACTCGAAGAAGACATTAAAACGAGTGGCAAGGGTCTGGGCGATGCACTAGGAGTCGATTGGGAAAGTCTTGTAAAGGAATCTCAACCACGAGCCAGGGTGGCATCTTCGAGCCAGGAAACTGCTCAGGGTCGTTGGCAATGTAAAGCCATTTTTCAAAGGATTGGTTTTTCGGCAAAATACGCGGGTCCCGAACTCACGGAGATTCTGTCCAAGAAGTATGGTAATCATCCTGACAAGTTCCTTATGGATGACGTTCCCCTACTTCATTCTGCACGAGTGCGAAAGCGTTTCCTCCAGGAGTCGTCGAGCAATTTGGTCAACGATGATTTATTGTACAGGTAACTCTCACGTTATTTCAATATAAATAATTGTCAAACTTAATACAATCTAAACGAAAAACTCTATTTTCTAGATATAACGAAGAAGAGGTCGATGAAGAGGAGGACGAGGAAATCCTAAAGCCTTGCTCGTCTATGTACGACGAGGTTAAAGCGTTATTGCGGCAATCTGCGTAACGTACAGTAATAGATTTATTAATATTATATATTTAAGATTATTGACAAGAACTTTAATGTAGCTTTTGTTTCGTTCAAGAATATTTTTACTATAGATGAATTGCATTAAGTAGCAGTACTTCGGCTAGTTTACGTGTATATATTATATATATATTTGCGCATACTAAAAATGCAATTTCTACTGATAGCGATAAAGCCTTTTTAATCACCCATTAGAATACGACGATAAGCTTTGACAGTTTGCCTCATAATCGTTCGGGACTGTAAGATCATTCTGGAGAATTTCTAAAGATTTCCTCAGGATGCTTTTACACTCCTCCGGGATCCTGCTAGACGTTGATCTCTCGTGTATTTCTAAGTTGGTACAATACAGTTCGTAGAGTATGAGACCTTTTTTCTTACAATCGCCACAGCCCAGAATATCTAAAGTATGTAATAGATCCTCGCAATATTCCCTTTTGATTTCAAGTTCCCGATTCGTGAGATCTGAAGAAAAATTTTAATTGATATTCTACCGTGTTATTGTATGTGCATCGATTGTTATACCTTTCCAAGAAAGATTGTCCGTTCGACCAAAGTAAGAGACTACAGTGAATTTAAGATCCAGGGCGACGTAATTCATTTTGGGTACCAGGACAGGCAACTCTTTTCGAAGGAATCGAAGAATTCTTCGTGGACTCTGTTTGGCGATATCTTGGATGATACTTGCAAGACCCGAGCGAATGGATTTTATCTAAGGAAGCAAAGAATTAAAGTGGAAAAGAATTTCTTGAAGATTTTCTCTTTTTGTTTTCAATGTCACCTGTCTATTCGTCATCGAAAGTCCACATTCTCTGCACGTCCAAGCAGTGGTCATACTCAAAGAATCATCAGGAAGTAAAATCCCCGAACATTCTTCATCCGCACACTTCAGAGCACCCAGCAACGATCCTAATTCCTGAAAAGGATTGTGCACAGTTTAATTATCAAACTTGGATCATCCAGCGAAGATGATCGAGTACCAGAGGATCGGAGCATCTTTGACAGGAACAAAGAAAGTGTTTAGTCTCGAGCAGAAGCTGTCTTCGAATCGTAGTGTCCCACAATAATTCTGTATAAGTCATCGTGAGCTCTTCGCCCTGATCTATAGAACGCACAGCGCTGACGAAGAGCTTCTGTGAGTTGTCGAAATGGTGTCTGGTATTTGGAACGCAGGAATGATTCTGCATTGCTCCCATCGGATAAAGACCACGAAGACTCGTCATCGAGAACTTCTCCTTGGACTCATTAGCCACCAAGATGGCTGTTTCAAAGGAATTTGTATCACAAGATCCACATACTCTTCTCATGAAAGCCTCATCTTCAGGGCTCATCCTATTCCGTACGTTCTTTATCAGCAAGTCGACCTGGGGATATAAAATTGTATACTGATTGGTCTATTGTATCTCTAGGTCACCCGGACCCTCACCTCCATACCATGTCGGGGACCTTCGTGGCACTCAAGAGCATACACCAGGTCCTTTTGCTCTTGGGGAAGGGACAGCGCTCGGATTGGAAGTACAGCCTGAAGAATATCAGAGGACCACATAGACCCACAAGTAGTTCCCCACTTCCTCAGGATAGAACATTCCACGTGGATAGGAGAGTCTTCGCATTCCTTAGAACACACTGGCAACCCGCATTCCCGGTCACAGGGAAAAAGCGGACAGGAACTCTTGTAGCAGCCGACGCACATAGGTAAATACTTGCTATATCGACGTGGACCAACGACCAGAGCAGCGTCCACAAAGATCAACTCGCCCTGATCAATCTTCCTCGTAGCGAACATTCCACGACCTCCTAGTGAAGATTTTTTAATCGTCCATGACTGCGATTCCTCATTATTACCAAGTCCATGGAACTCCAGATGCCTATGTAAGAGTCTTTCGACTGCCTCCGGTGACAGTGTCATCCCGTGAGATCAAGGCGACCGCTTATAAGGCTCGTTAGATCACTTGGCTCGATTCACAGATAATTAAGTTACGTTAATGAGACTCTTCTAACTCCACTGTCCGTAGCGATCCAGTTTTAAAATAGAGATCACACCTATAATGTATAAGACATTAGATTGAAAGTAGTATGCTAAATCGGGAGTAGTATCTAAACACCAATTACAGTTACCACGATTAAGGTACAAAGAAGTACAGCAGAGAAGCATTCAAATA
>JARQSV010000268.1:135475-150401 GCA_030142285.1 Calameuta idolon | reverse complement strand
CGGGAGTAGTATCTAAACACCAATTACAGTTACCACGATTAAGGTACAAAGAAGTACAGCAGAGAAGCATTCAAATACTTATTAAAATATATATAAACAAATTTCTGTATAAAAAAAACGTTTTACAGTAATTACTTTAAAATGAAATAGTATACTTCTCCATGTATTAAATGCCCGTGCTGCAATAATATTCTAGTAGCAAGACATAGAGAAAGAGATACAAAAATGTATTTAGAACGTCAGATTTAGACGCTTGGTTTCAGTTTACCTAGTGACACCGAAATCTGAAATATATAGTATTCTAAAATTATTCACGGCATCTCGTATGCAACTAAAGCTACTCATGACAAAAACCCAGAGACTATCTCCGGAGTTGGGCAGGTCCATGGAAATTAATTTAACACGTATCAGTTAATCAATTCGCACGTCATATACATATGTGACGGATACAATCAACGTGTAGCCCTATTTGATCAATAATGAAATAATAAGATCAATTTCTTATGTTTTATATTGATCCTAGAATCCTCAAGCCTGCTAAAATATAACTCTTCGAACAGTCAAGTACTCAATGAGGCTTAATAATCGCTTAAATAACTTTCTATCAAGCATTCAATCATACCTAATGGATTGAGATATTTATTAAAAACATTTAAGAAGTATTTGAGACTCTTATGATTCTCTGTAGCTGTTACCATCGAGCTCTTTTTCACGCAGGCGTCTTCTTAGCAGTCTTTGTGTTGTTTGTACGTTGCTATGGGTACTGTTGAAAGGGTTGAAGAAAAGCAGTTGAGACGTGGCATGTACATAAGAAAGGGTGCATTTGAGAAACATTGACAGGTGTTTTTTCCTAGAGTTTTAAAATATGACTAGATATTATCTCGTACGTCGAATTTTTCTTATTGTCCTGACGGCCTTGACTCTGGCCGTCTCTTCCGGTTTACGTTGCAGTAACGAACCCTGCATGTACGGTATTTGTTTGGACGATACGAACAGGTACGAATCGATTATAAGAGCATTGTTGTTTCGTTTGATAATTAATAAGTAATTCGGGCTGTTCCTTTAGTTCTTACTCCTGTTACTGTATCGATGGATACACTGGAATCAATTGTGACATCAATTGGGACGATTGCTGGTCCAATCCTTGCTTGAACGGCGGCACTTGCAACGACGCGGTCGCTACGTACAATTGTAGCTGTGCCGATGGTTTTGTAGGTCAGGAAAAACCTTAAAGATGTGCATACAATAAATATTGATACGATTGTTTGTAATTAATGAGGATTTTTTTTATCACTTACTTTTACAGGAGTCAATTGCGAGCAACGTTTTAGCGAGTGTCTGAATCAGCCTTGTCTCAATAATGGAACTTGTTTGGATTACAATGGTTTTGTGTGCCAATGTCCTGAAGGATACTCAGGTAAGGAGTTTTGTAATGATTTACTTATTAAAGGATGTAATTAAATTGATGTTTTATACAGGAGATTACTGCGAGATCGATGCGTCTGTGTGCAATAATACAATTTGTAAAAATTTTGGAGAATGCATCGAGGGTCCTGGATTCTTATTCTCTTGTCGTTGCACCGAAGGTCTTCTTTTACTTTACGGCTAATTTCTTTAAGTATAATACAAAATTGATACAATCATTTTGTAATATACAGGATGGACAGGAGAACTTTGCGAGGAGGACGTGAACGAATGCGAAAATTTTCCCTGCCAAAATGGTGGACTGTGCCTTAATATTCCAGGCAGTTACACGTGTGCCTGTTTATTCGGTATAATTAATGTTTTTGGTATTAGTACATAATTGGTGTAATAAATAATTATATTTTACATTAAGGATTTACTGGGAAGGATTGCGACAAGGCTATTGTGCCCTGCGAATCGAACCCGTGCCAAAACGACGCAGTTTGCCTCCTAGAGGACTCTCAACCTGTCTGCTACTGTGTTCCTGACTATCATGGATCTCTCTGTGAACTGCGTTATAACGATTGCGAATCAAAATTCGCACACTGTGAAAACGGAGGTACCTGCATCGATGGGATCAACAATTTTACCTGTGCTTGTCCAGTGCCTTATATCGGAGACATGTGCGACCGCTATAATCCCTATGCGTATTCCTCGACGACTCAGGAAGTCTTTGTTACAACCGAATCATCTTCGACGAGCGGGAGCACTGACTTTCAAGAATTTCAAACTACGACAGGTCTGGAATTTCCTAGTACAGAATCTACTGTGTTCACTGTAACGAAGGATGGGGATTCGCTAACCAGTGCAGTCTCGGTTACGGATTTTACAATGTCTGAGAGGAACGCGACGAGAGTCACAGAAGCATCTACGGAGACTAGTGAAAAACCAGTGTTGACTAACTTTACTATTAAGCCTGAGGATTATTCTCCTGGTGGAAAAAATGTGACCGATGTGACAAGTAGTTATGACAGTACAAAGAATATTATCAATGATACGGAGAGTACAATTACCAGTACCAGGGCTGGTAGTGTGGATACGACAGAAAGTACAAAGAAAACTACAAATGCAAGTTCTACGAGTGAAATTTACACTGCCACTTTTCCTATGGTTATTTCTTTTACCGAATCACCTATCACTACAGATTTTGATAGAGACAATACTACTGCTGTAATTAGACCTACAATGCTCCCTCAGGACACTATGGGAACGTCTACCATGAAAACGGAAGACAGGTCTACCGTTAAAGATTTTATTACTGGTTTTACGGAGAGGACTGTATACGACGGTACCAAGAGGATTTCGGATACAGAGATGAGCGAATCTACAATTGTAATGAGTGAAAGAACTCCTGAAATGACAACGCATGGAATTACGCAGTTTTTCACTGAGGCGCCTTCTGCTGTGATAACTTCTAAGACAAGAACAGAAATTCCCAGTACGGAGCCACATATAACCACTTCCAATGTTACTGAGAGAACTGTTAGTGCATTTGTGACGACCACAGATAAATTATATTCTTTGACTAGTGATGTAATGACTAGTGCTAGTGAAACTGTGGAAGCTGAAACAACTACAGAAAAGCGTGTGATAATTTACAACTGTACACGGCAACAGTGTTTCAACATATCACTCTGTATAAATGACTCCACCGAGGTAAGGAAAACGGTAATTTATAATTTAAGTAATGTAATTACAAGTTCATATCAATTAAAAATGTTTTGGGAAACAGTGTGACTGCAGTTATCAAGATAATTGCCGGATTATGCCAAGTATAACCAATGCTGCATTCAACGGCAAGTCTTTTGTAAGACAACAATTTCTAGTAGACAGTAACGGTGCACTTAAGATATTTGCCAGACTGAAAACTCTATCTAAAAGTGGAATCCTGGTGCACGCCTTTTTCGATGACGACAGATATATTCTATTGTATATGCAATCTGGACAATTAAAGTTTCAATTCTCTTGCGGTCTTCAGACTATGCTTCTTGGAGAAATTGATTCTCCAATAAATAATGGATACGATGTTGATCTGGAGATGAGGTATGTCGTGGATTATATGAAGATTAAGTCTACGAAAAGATCTTTTAACGTTCTATACAAAATTTTGTGACAGGTTTCAATATGTTATGGATATCAAAGGGGATAAATGTTCAGCAAGGCTATTAGTAAATAATACTGTTGCTATGAGTGGCGAACAAATTGTTTCCTTTCAAGAGAATATTCCACATCAAGGAATGTTACACCTTGGTGGGATTCCTTTGGCTTTCTCTCATTACTTTCCACATATTGCTCTTGGATTTGTTGGCTGTATGAGTCAATTAAAAGTGAATGATATTCAAAAACATTTTATGTACGACTCTGTGGAGACGTTTCAATTGGAGGAATGCACTTCGTTCTTGTGCCTGACAAGTCCTTGTAGGAATTTTGGAACTTGCAAAGAAGTTAATGGCAAAATCAAATGTAAATGCATTGCCGGGTGCGTAAGATGAATTAATTGAGATTCATTTTACTTTCGCAAAACTATTCCAATTATAAAAATCAATATATACCTTGCAGATACACTGGAGAAATGTGTGAGAAATCTGTATGCGATGATAATCCATGTCAATTAGGAGCAACCTGTATAAGTTCACCAGGAACAGGATTCCTGTGCGTCTGTCCTTTGGGAACACATGGTCTCCTCTGCAAAGAAGGTAAAATTCTATATCATTTGAAAAAAAGAATTTGTTCAAAAATTCTTTTCCATTTTCAGACATCGCAATAGTACAGCCTTCATTCTCGGTTTTCATACCTGGCTTTTCATCTTATGTAGCCTACGGACTCACCAGTTCCATAAAAGACAGTATGGAATTAAAGATGCGCCTTATACCACAGTCCATCGAACAAATATCCCTACTAGCTTTTATGGGTCAGACAGGTTCTCACAAAGAGTCAACAGATCATTTTTCATTAACTTACGTCCGCGGATATATTATGTTAACTTGGGATCTGGGATCAGGTAAAGCAAGAACAGCAGGAGCATTGACAATTCTATCTATTTTCGCTTATCAATATAATTATTTATGAACCGCAGGGGTAAGACGAATATTCACAAACAGTCCATTAACTGCAAAGGTACACAGACCACACACAATTCGTATAGGAAGACGTGGTAGAGACGCTTGGCTCTCTGTAGATGGTTTAGGAAATGTAACAGGTCAATCAGCTGGTACGATGACCAGACTAGATGTTTCTCCAGTATTGTATATCGGTGAGTCTTATGAAACATTATATCAGTCAGTATTACTTACAAAACCACAAATCAGGTGGACACAAGTCAAGGAACTTTGAAACACTGCCTCATGATTTGCCACTGCACACCGGTTTCTCTGGCTGCATATTCGACATAGAACTCCGCCTGGAAAATTCGCTCATTCCTGTGAGCAAGACCAGTCCCGCAACTGGACGTGGAGTCGGAGAATGTCACAGGAACGAGTGTACTCATCGTTCATGTAAAAATGGCGGAGTTTGTCTCAGTCATGGACCCACGTACAGCTGTGTCTGTATGAAGGACTGGGAAGGTCCTGACTGTTCCGTACCAGCCAAGATGTGTTCACCCAGTGATGAAGAGTGTTGAGGAATTATTAATGAATAAATAGAATTAATAGAAAAGTTAAGTTAGAATAGAATGACGTTTTTTTAATTGAATTATTTATTAATTGGCTACGATCGACGAGGTATCGCTCTTCGGCTGGCTAGTTGAGGAGTTTGAATTTAAATGGATAAAAAGAATTGCTGCCGCGAGACGCCCTTGCAAATCTTGTTTGCTCAGATCGTGCGACCACTCAACGTTTCCCCAGTGTGATATCTGCATTGGGAAGATTTTGCTTAGATGATAGATTATAAAATAACGTTTGTTAATTGTTCACCTGATACTCCTCCTCGAGTCTGGACAGTCTCACGGCTTCCTCGATGCCGATGACACGTTCGACTGTTGCCAAAGGGAGAATTACTGACTTTAATGTGTCTACTGCGTACATAAAACCTGTAAGGAATCAGTTCCATTTTCTTTTATTTGTAAAAATGGATACATTTGTAACTGATAATTTTAAATAAACTATACACGTTTCTCATTTATTCAATATGCCAGACATTTATTTTATTATAACTTACCCTGAACAGCTTCGAAATTATAAGATGATAGATGTCTTGTCAAAACAGCTTTAGTCTGAAGCGGCACAACTGGTGCCTTTATACTGTTTGTTTTAACAATATCTATTTCGTATCGATCGCAAAACCACTGAATTAGTGGATCCCACTTTTCCATTTGTAATTTTGTGAGTTCTTCGGCATCCTAGAAATTTGTGATAAAAACTAACTGAAGCTGAATGTTAAGTTTATCGTCATAAAATATAATTCACGTACAGCACTATGAAAAAGAATAGTATCAGTCTCCAAGTAATTCACTATATAGTTTACTATGTCCAGCTTGTTGTGATTGTGCGGATTGTCTAAAGCAGTGCTACACAATGCAGTCTGTAACCAGAAATACAATAACGCTATCGTCTATATTTTACCACAGTTCCTTAATAAAGATATTATCACCTTACCAAATGCATATTGCCCCTATTAATAATATCCCCCTGACTCTCCCATTCTGTAGCCACAGCCAATGCTAAAGGTTTACTATTCACTTCAAATATCTGTCCTTTTGGAGTTTTTAATTTTCTCTGATCCAAAGTTATCTCAAATTTTCCACCACTCGACAGAATATTTGTTCTTCGATAAAATCTTTTTACGGTCGCTAAAGGGTAATCATTTTTTCAAAGTTAGGAGGTTATATGAAATAGGTTACAATTCAAATAAATACTCAAATTGAATTAAATAATAAAGAAAACGATATTACCCATATTCCGAAATATGATAGAACATGGGACAAAACCCCGACATTTCGAAGCAAGCATTGTCTTGGCTTATTTCATGCAATTTTTCACAAAAGATATCTTTGCCTTCGACCAAGATCAATCCACTAAGTACCTTTTCCCGCGGTTATTTTGAAAATCGGGTATTCATAAATATAACAAAATTGAACTGCGGAAGTATCCATCAATTTCCGGTCTCGTGATATCGTACCAATCGTCCTAGGAAAATAATTAAAAAAAAAAAAGTGAAAGCAAACTTTGGCTATGGCAGGCCTGCGATATAATCAGCAGGTTGTAAATTTATCAAGGAAACCAGAGAACGCAATATTCAAGAAGACAAATCACAATAATTAGAATACAGTCGATGAGTATTTATGAAATAGCCGAAGATGCGTGTATTTACTCTAAGCCTTTGCTTATTTGCTCTACTGTGTGCCCTGACGTGCAAAGTTAATGCAATTGAGAAAGTGAAAGAAGCTCCCTTAACCAAACTCGGTGCACAGGCAGGACCGACTTTAAAATTCTTTTACTGGTAATCATTGTTAGTTCTCACAAATTAGGACTGAAGCACTTCAATTTAGTTGTTACTTGATATAAAATTGATAAGGATATCACACTATCAGAAAACAACGTGTTGATTGTATTGAACGAAGACAACCACCTTATTGATTATGACATAACGTTAGAAACTTATTAACATTAATTATTTATTTCCATAGCTATTCCTGTGGATATAGGAAAATGTTCGAGGAATATGTTGGAATACTTAGGCAGAAATATCCAGAATTACAAGTTGTTGGAGAAAACTTTAACCCACCAGGTTACAATATGCTCTTAGCTAGATTTTTGGTAATGATCTTATTTATATACATAATGTATTCTAATTTAATTAGCGTAGTAAAACTCTAATATTTTCTGGTCAGTTTGCAGCTAAGATAATCATCATAGTATTAATATTAAGTGGAATAAATGTATCCGAATGGATTGGACAACCTACACCATCCTGGTGGCAATGGTGCATGGCAAATCGAATCTTTGCCTGTTTAATGCTTTTTGTTTTGAGCAATGCTATTGAAGGAATGCTTGTTGCATCAGGAGCATTTGAGATTCATTTCAATGGTATAGACTTTTTCCACTGTATATCTTTTCCATCGTTACAGATTTATGCTTAACGTATTCAATATTTACAGATGTACCTGTTTGGTCCAAGCTGGAAACAGGAAGAGTTCCGCAGCCACCTGAACTGTTTCAAATAATTGATAATCACATAAGATTCCAGAAATTGGATACTGACAATATTGATTTCAGTAAATAATGAATAACAAACACTGATTTAAATGCTCTAAAGAAGATGACACGTAACTGACATCTACGTAATTATAAAAGATAAGAAACAACGGGAAATACATTGTGAGCACATGTAATTATTCAACTACAACGTCTCAACTCTCACACTGTGATTTCTGTTGTATAATTTGGTACATTTCTGTTACGATTTTAATTAAATCTACACAAAGCATGTGAATTTTTGTTAGGATACATTACAGTTCAAAACGACGCGGGAAACATTCGTGCCGCAGGGGCGTGTACCGAGATTTCATATTAATGATAGACTGTAAATCACCACTTTGGACTGTATAACGTACGGTAGATTTAAGAAATGAAATAAATTTGAAATACCTATTAAATCGGTGACATAATTAATTTCTGGCCTTTTCAATTTTAGTCATCAGATATTCTCTAACCTGTGCATTCAAATATGAAAATACGTACAAAAAATGGAGGCTTGTCAGTTGCGTCAACCGGCAGATTGCGATAGATGCATAACCTTTAAATGAGTCTAGAATTTTCTCGAATTTTCGACATAATACCTTGAGTTTGGACTTTTGGGTGATTCAGTCAGTGACTATAAATACTGAGGTAAGGGAAGAAGTAAAAATATTCAGTTTTCGCTGCATAGATTCTTTGAAACTGACAATCGGAAATTTTCGTAATCACAACGTCATGCAAAATGTCAGTCAACGTTTAGACTTTAAAATTTATTATGCAATATCTATTAAAGATTAAACGCTGGAAATGTATTCGTTCATGTTCTTATAATTATTTCTAGAGAATTAATAAGTGTTAACTGTTTTTTACAGTAGTATAATACAAAAGCATGGATCATCAGTGTAACTGTGGAAGCACCCATAACGAAGGTGAACTAGGTGTGCAATATAATTTATATACAAAAATAGACATGAGCAATGTGGAGTGCCTTAACGAGTATGAAGAAGGTTCCGGAGTAACAGTTTTCAAACCATGGGAAGATCGCTTAAACCATGACAAGGTAATTTAAAGCAGTAAATCAAAATGATACTTCTGTTTCTATACGAGCATTCATATGATTTCACACTTTTGTTCCTCTACAGTATGTGGAAAGCGATGTAGATGATGAACTTCTGTTCAATATCCCGTAAGGACAATAATTATGATGAATTTATCCGAGTAATTTAATATGTGAAACAAAAAACTATACTGTTTCTCTATTTTCAGATTTACTGGTAATGTCAAGCTTAAAGGCCTTATCATCATCGGTGGGTCAGATGATTCGTATCCCTCGAAAGTGAAATTGTAAGTATACTTTTAAAACAGACATACTATTTTAGTCAAGTCATTCAAAAAGAGTGAATAGTATCATAATTGACAGATATTCTTTGTTAGATAGTTGCAATCGGTTGATACTTTTTAAGGTACACGATATATGACCAAAAGTACATGTGCTTTCATATTTCGGTGTACGGTGCCAAAACTAATATAGCATATAAAGTTGTCCATAAATCCACCCACGCTAGAATGAAAAAGTTTCCGACTAAAGCGTCACAGATAATCCCACGACTATTTGGTGCCAAAATTATTTTCAGTGCAATTTTCTAGGTTCAAAAATCGACCGCATATGACCTTCGATAACGTCGCCACAGAACCCGAACAAGAATTTGAGTTGTGCAAAGACGATTACGGTTTCCACGAATATCCTATTAAGTGAGTGATAAAGCTAATTGAACAAAAATAATTAATACATAATCCTTTAATCCTCCAACGTGAAGTGATACCGTTATTAATCAAGTAAACATCTATCGGAAATATCTTATCGAATTCTTGAGATGTCTCTCTGTTAATTACCAAATCTTGTACCATTAATTATTCTCGATAAACAATCATCGTTTCAGATAGCATATCTTCAATTCGTGCTTAAATTAACAGACTCGTATTAATATATCATCCTCTTCGTCCTCGATTCAGTCAACGATAAGTAAACGTTGATATTTGCAAAATCTCAATGATGTCACAATACAAAGTTTAGCATGCCACAACGATGCCAAGATTACGAACTTGCTAACATCAAAAGATTTAGCGTAGAGCTTGTGAAAGTCGGTGCAAATTCCACTAAACTTTAAACGTTGATTTTTCATAGCTTCAGCGTGACAACGTAAAATTGATGAAAAAAATGTCTGCTTTGACTTTTTCTTTTTCCTCAAATCAAATTAACTTCGCATATATATTTCCCAATGAATTAATGTAAATATCAATGAAAACTCAACGGGATTTTTCCCTCGGAATATATAGAGTCAACAACAAATTGACCTTAGTCAACGTAAAACGTACGTCGGAATCCGCTAAGACTTATCAGACTGGTAACGAACTTTGAGTCACAAGGGTAAAGTAGCAAAGTCCAATCATCACGAAACAGATTACATTTAACGTACTACTGATAAATATATATATAAAGTCCAATAAAGATTACTTGACCCTGGCCAATTATGAAAGCTCATCATCCCCTGTTTCAACAATGACAAGACAAGGGTATAAGTCAGTAAAATTCACGAGGATGATTCGTAAACAAGACACGAATGTTTGAGCTTGAAATTATTCAAAAAGTCTCAAATAAAAGTGAAAGCAGAACGTTTCCAATGGATGTTTACAAAGATGGTGGACTCTCAAAAATGCGCAGTCACCATTATTAGCCATAAGAAATGGCGTATTTCGATGTAACGGCTGAAAGTCATTCTCGCGGACAGATGCCTCAAAACGGTATTTAACACTAGACAAAACTAGTGTCACGAGTCTGAAATTAAAAAATTAAAAAATTCCCAAACTCCACTAACTGTCATCCGTATCTTTACAATAGGGTAGTCAAGTTCTCATCGGTGCATCATCTGACGTTACACTTCTCTGGGAATAACGGTGCCGAGAGGACGAGAATAAATTACATTGGATTAAAAGGAGAATGGACACCAGGTCATAGACACGGGGTAACGATATGCACGTACGAAGCGCGACCGATGATAAGCGATCACGTGACGGATCTGAACGTGGTGAACCGTGAGATACAATAAGCGTCTCCCGCTACGAAGAATGTAATTACAAATTTTGTACCTCAGAATGAGAGCACGAAAATATTAAGATATCCTAACGATACAATGAGATAGATCCTGAGCCATTTGTACGTACATATAAATAAATCCTAGGACGGATTCGCGTTTGCTTTCTTGCATTCCTAAGAATGTCTAGTGGCGCGCAGAACGTCGAGTAGGAGAGAAAGAGAGAGAGAGAGAGAGAGAGAGAGAGAGAGAGCTATCTCGAGTCAAGAAAGATATTCGCGTTAATCGTAAATTCACTAGCGACTTCGCTGGCTCGACGGCTCGTGCCGTTCGTAAATAAAGTAATCGCGTGGCAGCGTTCGCGGCGAGAAGACGCTCTTTGTTCGTATGTGCAAATCCTATCTCTCTCCTGCTGTCAGTCCTTAGTCGTGCTATCTCTGTCTCTTTTCTATCCTCGTATACCGCTTCCTGGCGCAGTGTCATTCTAACGTTGTATGTGTATTTAACGATATCGTATCAAAGCGAGCACCACACGATGTACGAAATTCCCTCGTGACGCGGACACTCAAGTATTAGTCGTGTAATTAAAATCAAGGTTAAAGTTTACGGTCCTCGGTATCAATTGTGAAATGACGAAATTTAAAAGATAGTCTCCATCTAAGAGCTACGCGAGTGTGTCAATAGACGCGTTCTGCATTGTTTCAAATGTGAATGCTGTCGCAAGATTATACGTTTGGTTGGGGGTGCCAGTGTTAAAACTAAAGAGAGTCTTTCCGCGTTAGAGCGAACAAAGAAAGCCCTGCAAGAGAAGCCCCGCAAAATTGTCTTAACCGTGCGCGTTTGCGTGGAAGCGGACCGAGTGATGTAAAAGAGAGACTTAACGCCGATGGAATTGGTAGCGGCGGCAATTACAGGAGAGGAAGGTTATTTGTAAGCGGAGAAATTCCATATTGGCATCTGCTGTCCCTTTTATTAGTAACAATTAATGTAATCGATCTCTTTAATCGTTTGGGAACTGGACTCTGCGTGCTCCTCTCTCTTCGTTCGCGCCTTATCATTGTCTCTCTTCATCCTGTTGAAGTGTCGTTGCCTTTTTATTACCCCAAAGCGTGTCTCTCTCTCTCTCTCACTCGCTTCGCGGCAACTCTTGCTCAACCCAAATGGCAGATATTTTTAGGATAAGAGTGCACGAACGTCGCGCGGCATTGATTCACTCGCGATACCCCTAGTGGTTGCAAGTGGCGTGCAAGTGGCGTGCAAGTGGCAAGATCGTCACTGTCTCTGGACGTTGCATGAGGTCGTGTACACGCGTGTAGTCTGTCTTTAGTGGTGGGGGTGGTGGGGGTGGGGGGAGAGAGGTAGAATCCTAATTAAGAAAGTGAACCGAGTACGTAGAAAGAAAGAAGAGTTAAAAGGAGAAGATAATTTTCGGCGTTATCGGGCGACCGATGGTGAAACTTATTGAGGCCGTGTAATGCTGATAGATCAATATTTCGCGATGCTTTGGCTTGATAAGACAACAACAAAAATCTGACACGTTCCCGAGGATGATGAAATTGTAAATCATCTCGAGAAAAGTCTCATCGATGTTAATCGCTGGTTATTACAGCGTCAAGCCTTTAATAACGCTGTATCCGTAAATCTGGATGTATGTAACTTACTGGGCGCTATGAAGTTTCTTTTTTGTCCATCTGGGTTGATGCTGTCACTTCCTGTTAGCCGATGCACAGTTGTGAAAGTCGACACATGAAATTATATGTCTTTGACTTGCTCTTCCGCATTCCTTTGATGTAATAAAATATTTGTAAAATAGTGGAGTAAGATTGTATAGTCTAAGGTCTATCGTTTACAGTGGCGCGGCCCAATTGAAATTTGGTGTTGCGAAATTCCTTGCAATCGGCTCGCAACTCGCGTACAATTTTCTTTGTAAGGCGTATCTCTGTGCGATCCCGTTCGTACGAGTGGAATCCAATGAAAGGCCGATAATGACGGAAAACGATAGTAATGTTTACGTGTAGCGTAAGCGCAGGGGCGGGCATCGGATTAGTTGTTGAGACTTGAGCGCTCCGAGTGGAGCACAAATAGGCGTCAGCGCTCGCACGCTTCAACGTTGTATATCGAAAAAGAGAATAATAGATATTTCAAAGAAAAAGGGGTGACTGTTGTTGTATTCGTATCTAGAGGCTTCCTTGTGCTTCCTGTCGCTGAAAGTCTTTAGTTTTGCCGCGTCGACCCGAAGTGGAGTCAACCCGAAGGCTCTTTGTACATGCAGAATCGAGCATTGGATCAGTTTGGCCATCGACTGACACAGTAGACATTATTGAACATGTGAGATTGTAAATTAGACTCTTTTTACTTTTCCTCCCAGCTTCCCTCTTACTGTTTCTTCCGTGCCTGCAATTCCTTCGAGGTCAATTGCTTCTTTGACTGCTTCCTCTGCCTTCCGTTGACAACCACTCTTGATCCTCTGGTCGAAACTGTACCTTGTGCACTGCTGAAAAGTTGAGAAAAAGGAGTTTAAAAGAGAAACAAGAGACGAAGGAAGATGGCTCACGGTCTGGACCAGAGAACGAGCAAAAAGAAGAATCACGAGAAGGAGCAAATCGACGAGCCCATGGAACCTGTACCGCCGCCTGATGGTGGCTGGGGCTGGTGGGTTGTCTTTGCTTCCTTCATGATCCACATTGTCAGTAAGTACATTATTTTATTTGACGTAAACCGTAAGCGGTGGTCGATATTGATTTAAATGATCGGTGAAAAATAATTGGAAAATTAGCTTCAAATGTGATCATCCAAAACATGATCAATTTGGTTCTTCCGACATGGCTGCTCGTATTTGATTCCTAACTTTTTTCTTGTTTAAACGGTCGGAAAGACTTTCTGCATTCTTTACAACGGATACGAGAGACTGTATCTATTCGTATGGTACTTATCTCTGACATGTGTAACCAGATAATTCACTAACAAGTCATTATCTGATAATGAGCATCAGGAAAGTGATAATTACAGTTTCTCTGAGATCTTTATGTTTCATAATTATTACTTGCTTGCTTCAAAAAGTTTGACTCTTCTTATTTCTCAGAGACTCAACAAAAGCTCATAAGTCTGGGCCATGTTTCGCCTGCTTGTAAGATCATCATTCTCTATAACTCCCTGGTTTTATTGTACCGTCGAATTCTGGTTAAGAAACTTTTATAGGTATATTACCCAAACGTAACTGGGTTTTCGTCTTTTCGTTTAACACGTTCAGTTTTATCTGAAGCTGGTGATTTAACGAAACAAGTTCTGGCTATCGAGTCGGTCGATTCTCACAGAATCGCTGATAGCAGCTAAAATGGTGTTGGCGTGTCGTTGATAACTGGCTAAAAGCAGCACGATTTTACACGACGATTAGTTAATAAACTCTTAGAGAGATGTTACTCCGGTGGAAGTTGTGAGCTGAAAAGAAAATTTCAAATAGTGCAAATTACTTCTACACTTGTAATCATATTCTTTAAATGTCTTTATATATTGTTTACGTCATACGTACTTTTTAGATACCATATGTGTACACGTGGTATGAATGTTTTTGATGCATCGCCATACAGAAATTGAATACGTCCACTTGAATTATGCAATTATTATTAGACATCTTTTATGGAATTAATGTGTGTTTCTATTTTTTTTTTATTCTATCGTGCATTAATCGACATTAATTCTTGGTTCTCTTGCTTCTCAATTACAGCCGATGGCGTCACTTATTCCTTTGGGGTCTTTTACCTTGAATTTCTTAATTACTTTGATGAAGGTAAAGGAACTACGGCATGGATCGCTTCTATACTCGTTGGTGTCACCTTATGTTCCGGTTAAGTACAGTCTTTCATTTGGATCTGAAATTCATACGGACGTGATCAATGTATTATCTATTTCCTGTCTTCTGATGTTAATTTTATGTATCTATTATAGGACCAATATCCAGCTCTTTTGTAAATAAATATGGATGTCGTCCTGTCACCATAGCTGGAGCTGCCTTAGCAAGCTTTTGTCTATTCATCAGTGTCTGGGCACAGAGTGTATTAATGCTGTGCTTCTCAATCGGTATCGGTACTGGTAAGTAGTCAATTTAGATTATTTATAAATTCACTTATCTCTAGTGTCAAATAATTTACCTAAATACAAGCTGCAAGGATACTTTGATGTTAATGTGGTAAGGAACTG
>JARQSV010000268.1:97195-135375 GCA_030142285.1 Calameuta idolon | reverse complement strand
GTCAGTGTGACTTGTTACTTTGAGAAATACCGATCCTTGGCAACAGGAATAGCAGTATGTGGTTCAGGATTGGGAACTTTTATCTTCGCACCGCTTTCTGAGTATCTAATAGCGACTTTTGGCTGGCGTGGTGCTATGATGATCATTTCTGCGATTGTCTTGAATTGTGCCATTTTTGGGGCACTCTTCAGGCCCCTGGAGCCAGTCAAGACTAAGAATATTGCCATGAAGGTACCGAGACACGTCTATTTATATTTTCAATTATAATACCAACGCCCTTAGCGGGACACGTGTAGGCATGCTCTACTTTTTGGACGTAGGAATTACCCTCGATAAAAGAGGAGATCGTCAAGGTCAGACGGCAGCTGGAATTGGCTACAGAAATAATGGAGAGGCCACAAAGTACAGGGAATGTGAATCATGCCAAGTATCTTCCGGTTAACACGCAAGACCACGTGTCCAATAACATGAAAGTTGCGCTGAGTCAGCCCGTCCTCTATACGAGGACTTCTATTGGTCACCAGATGTCAGAATCCATCACGATATCCTTTGGAAGTGGAATAATGAGCAGACCTGATGTCTTCTATCAAGGGAGTGTTGAAAACCTACGCAAGAGATCGTCAGTTTTAATTGTATTGTTTAACATAAACAAAGAAAAAGACTGATTCCATATCAATTGACATTACACACTTACAGGGTCTCTTTAGCAAATAGCGAAGAGAATGTTCATATTCATTACTCCTTAAGGAGTCTACCGAATGGAACTGCGAAGCAGGATAATGGAGGATTTGAATGTCTCCCATATGCTGAAGAAAAGCTCGACATACTTCATGAGATGTTGGAACTCTCACTTTTGAAAGATCCTGTATTTATACTCTTTATACTATCCAACTTCTGCACCAGTATCGGCTTCAATATACCCTATGTTTACCTAGTGGTAAGGATCGGCTTGTCAAGAATTAATTTAGACATACGTTAAGTAATGTCTTGGTTTTAGGCACAAGCACAGCAAAGAAATATACCAATAAGCGAAGCAAGCTATCTTCTTGCTGTTATTGGTATTGCAAATACTGTAGGACGTATTGTTCTTGGTTACCTCTCCGATAAACCCTGGATCAATCGACTTCTGGTTTACAATTTTTGCCTCACCGCATGTGGACTGGGTAAGTTTCCTATTATTGTATCACGGAACTTGTTACTGCAGATAAATCTTCTTATTAATACATTCTCTCCTTATCACTTGCAGCTACTGCTCTTAGCATATTTTGCACGACTTTTACTGCGTTTGCATTTTACTCCACGGTATATGGTTTCACCGCGGGTGCCTACGTGGGACTCACCTCAGTTATTCTAGTCGATCTCCTAGGATTAGATCGTCTTACTAATGCCTTTGGACTTCTTTTATTATTCCAAGGTATTGCTTCTCTCCTAGGACCACCCATTGCCGGTAAATTATATTCGTATTATAGTATAGACATATTTAACAATTACAAAATGCTACCAATCTATTTTTTAATTGGATAACTTTACATCATTCTACTATTTGACTTTAATCAGAGTAATTAATTGGTGTTTACCTTTTTGTCTCAAGGATGGCTGTACGACGGTCTCAAGTCGTACGATCCAGGATTTTATGTGGCTGGCTCTATGATAGCTATAAGCGGTCTTATGCTGTTTTTTATACCAATGATACAAAGGAGGGAGCAGCAGAAGGAGGAAAGACTAAAGAAAATAAATGTTATACTGTAGTCCGAATTAAGTCACTATATATATTTTAATAAAGAAAATTTTTATTTTTCATTTCTCCTTGTCTTCTCATCGCAGAGAAACTGATAACTGAATCTCCTTGCGAGATGTACCAAATCCTGTTTTTATTTGACTATATATTATGGGAGTGTTTACCTCTGCTTTTCTATAAGTCAGACAATGTATATAGAGCATTTGCCAAAATACTTTTATGTAATGTAGTACTTTATCCAGTAGACTAGGATAATGTCCATTCTTTTCATCAGTTCAAATTTAGAAGTGACAATTAAATGGTGAAACTGCCGCCATCTGTCGGCCAATTTCATTTACTGCATCAATCGCTGGACGATATTGGACGAAATCAACAGGTGACAGTCGACACAATCAAGAATTCTGCAAAATTGTCTTATAAATTAACAAAGTGTATAAATCTCCATTTAGATTGGTGACAAACAAATTATACGTGACATACAACAAAATATGGTTCTATTGGGAGACATTTTTCCAAATTTCGAGGCTGATACGAATATCGGTCGTATAAAGTTTCACGAATGGATCGGAGATTCGTAAGAGAACTGACTTAACCTCAAAGCGGCTTTTCTTTATGTATTTACGTACATCAATTTTAGATGGGCAATACTTTTCTCTCATCCGAATGACTTTACACCTGTATGCACAACGGAATTAGGCAGGGTAGCCAAATTGATACCAGAATTTAAAAGGCTTGGAGTAAAAGTTATAGCAATGTCCTGTAATTCCGTTGACTCTCATAAAAAGTGGATTGAGGTTTGACTATTTTCTATACAGAATATTCCATAATAAGAATCAGGTATAGAATTCATTGTGGATTTTATATAGGATATTAAGAGTTACGCAGAAATATCAGATGATGGATTCCCATATCCTATAATCGCAGATGAGGATCGTGCTCTATCCACTATGCTAGGTATGCTGGATCCCGCAGAAACAGACAATCAAGGATTACCTCTCTCCGCAAGAGCTGTATTTATAATTGATTCACAAAAGAAGATGAGACTATCTATTCTCTATCCTGCCACCACAGGCAGAAGCTTTGAGTAACTTCATGACTGATTATCAAATTATCGTATGGCGGTAGAGTACAATGAACAATTCTATCTTATGTTATTTTCCAGTGAGATTATTCGTGTCATAGAGTCTCTGCAGCTCACAGAGAAGTACAAAGTTGCCACTCCAGTTGACTGGAAGGTTACGTATCCACTTTCTACAATACACAACACCGTCAAATATCTTTTATAATTTATTTTTTAATATTTCAGAAAGGCGATGACGTCATGGTCCAGCCAACAGTACCCAAAGAAGAGGCTAATGATCTTTATGCGGACAATCTAAAGATTCTACCTCTTCCATCAGGCAAGCCTTACCTGCGTATTGTGCCGCAGCCAACAGATGTTTAAAAAAAGAGAGCAATAAACTAAAAGGAGTATCTTACATTCAAATAGGAAAGGATATCCTTGAAATTTACAATAACAAGACTATGAAAATTATTAATGATTATTCAGCAAAGTAATCTTCCTATCCTTTTAGTACTTTTATCTCCTTATTTGCCGTTTTTGTACGAACATGCTGAAATAAAAGCCACAATATTTTTCGTACGACCGTGTATTACCATTCGTCTTATTTGTCATTTACGTTCCTGTCGTAAGCCAATTCGCAGCGAACTTGCAAACAACAAAAGAAGCCGTTTATTATTTCACCTAGTATAATTAAAAGTACACTGCATCGTTAATATATACACTTTTCCAAGTACACGATTTCGCTTAGACGACGTACCTAGGCAGATTGTATATTATTTACAGTTTCTCTCCTCCATCAGTTTAAGTTACGTCTAAACTAACCTTTCTACTCGTATTACGATTATAATATTACGCGTATAATAATAATAATAATATATATGTATATATATGTTTATATATATATGCATATATATATAAGTTTATAAATATAAATTATATACATATACATATAATATACGAATAATGTAGATGATAGCAGTTATATAAAACAGTCCCTGGTCAAAACCAATAAGATCGAAAAAAAAAAAAGAAAAAAGAAAAAAAAACGTACATAATAAATTTAACAAAATTACCATCTTCGTTAACTAATAAACATTACGTAATTAAATATTAATTACCACACAAAGTATTACCACCTCGCGAAATACTATTGCCTCCGTATCCTGGTCACTGTTCGGAGATAACGGCAACGTTTTTCTTTATCGCACACTGTCTCTCTTTCTGTCTTTAAACGAAGTACAGAGTTCCTCGTCAGAAAAATTATTTTTAAATAAACAATATCACTACCGTCGTCTCTTCTCATAGCAGCAGTCCGTTTCGCGAGAACGAGACGTGACAGGAGACAAAAACGTTTTACGCGCTATAATAAAACTGTACTCCGTTAATGACCAGGCAGAGGATGATCGTGTTTCCTTCTCTTTTTTTCTTCTTAATAAATCCCATCAACGCGTTTCCATCGTCCGCAGTGAATTCCGTAAACGAAATTTTCGTCACAAATAACTTAAACCCCTGAACACATAGGAATCGAATTCACTCACCAGCACCGTGGTTCTCATGTTCGCCGGTAGACTGATGCTCACCACTTCCGGCGCCTTCCATTCTGGCCTGCCGTTCCGCGGCAGCCCTTGCTTGCCTTCCTGCGCTGGAACGTAGATTCTTTCTTTCCGGCGGAGGCTCGTTACTAATACGTTTGCCAATACGAGACTTCTTTGCTTTGTTGCCCTTGCCGTCCTCCTCTTGCTCCAGGACACCCTGGGACTTACTCTCAGAGGATTTGTTTAGGTTAGGTTGCTGCGGCGAAGACTCGCCGATGGACTCGTTGGACTCTTTGTTACTAGTGCCTGACGTGTTTAGTGAGGTTGTCTCGTCCGGGTGTTTGCCGCTACTTGCTGAGAGTGGCCTGATTATTTCCATGTCGATGGCAGATTCCGAACTCTTAGCAGTCGTGGTAGTGCTTGTGGTGGTAGTCGTTGTGGTGGTGGTAGCAGTGCTTTCAGCTTCTCGTGGTTTCTTTGTTACAGGTTCCAGGGTAACCTCCAACGAGGGCGGTACCTGTTGCTCCGTAACGTGATCAGAACTCCTGGCTCTCTTAGGAGGCCTTTGAAGATCTTCGAGATTCCTCGTTAATAGCTCGGCGCTGGTTCGGCTTAGCTGCTCCAGGGCCTCCTTCATTTCTTGCTCTTTACTCTTTCTCTCAAGTCTGGCAGTCAGGTCGGCGAAGTCGCCTAGTTCTATGGTCTCCTTCTTATCGGATTCTGCACGTTTTCGTTCCTCGTGAAAGGCCATGTCTGAATATTGCTGTAGAGACACTGCAGGATCCATCGTGTACCTGGACTTCTTTTCAGCATCCTTTCTCTTGTTGGAGTCCAGGTTATCTCCGCCTCTTTGTCTGGAACTAGTAGAGGCACTCGACGTCTTCCTTGAGGATGACGTGCTCGCTGTGGAAGTTGGAGGATTCAGTAATCCGCACTGAGCGAGACTCTCGTAAGCCGAAGACACGCCTCCAGGTTGCATCGAGAAGGGATTAAGCCCACCAAGTCCCAAGGGAGTGTAAAGAAGTCCTGGACTTGGGAAAAAGAATGGGAAGGGTGTTGTCGTTGGTAAGGATGAAGAAGTCGAAGTCGAAGGCGCTGACGATTTGCTACTTGGCGGGTCCATCTTACTGCGAGACTTGCTGGAGCTGGTGCTCGTCGAATTGGTATTTTTACTACCCGCCGAAGATACGACGTTCGTGTCCACTGTGCTCGTCGCGGTTGCACTAAGTGCAGCCTCCATACCGGCTAAGGAAGGCAAGCCAAGACCAGCCAAATTGGCGAACAGTGAATTCGTGAGACTCATGTTACTCAGATTACCAAGATTGCCCAAGCCACCTAGTGCGCCAAGATTGGGCAAACCCCCGAAGGGCATTAACAAAGGATTATTTTTAGGATCAAAGTTTCCTAAAGAAAGTCCCGAGAGTAGTGAATTATTTAGATTTCCTAAGGATGGGAAATTCAATCCTGAAGCTATCGAAGTAGCTGCCAGGTTAGCCTGACTCACGGACGGCTGACTCGTGGGACTTGGCATCATAGGCGGTCGCCCAGGACTCTTGCCCTTGTTGCTGCTTCGATCAGTACCAGGTAGCCTCTTCTGTAGATCGTGGGGAAGGTTTCCTCTCTCCTTGACAAGTTCGGCCCACTTGGGATCGACATCGAACATAGGATTCTCAATGAGCCACTGTCCAAGTCTTTTGAGCTGTGGAGCCTTACTTCCAGTAACCTAGAGAGTAGAAAAGCCCCAAACTGTAAGACCTAAGACCTAACCTCAGGATTCACATAAGAACGAAAACTTACCTTCTTTCCGGTCAGCCTATTAATAACAGCAACGTTCTCCTCTCCGGTGAGTTTCTTCCAATCCAGCAAGGATGGATCGACTCTGGGTCTTCTTCGGCGAGGTGCATTCAGGTACTCAGCACCAAGTTGCTCTGACATGACAGTTTGTTCGGCAAGCCACTTATTTACCTTAGCCTCGTGAGAATAAGATCCTATCTTCGAGGAATACTCAGCAACTTTGTTAATATCCGCAATCATCGCTTCATAACTCTTACGATGACTGCTACTGGACGAATGTGCAGAATTAAATGCTTGCTGTTGTTGTTGTTGCTGCTGCTGTTGCTGCTGCTGCTGCTGATGTTGCTGCTGCTGTTGATGCTGCTGCTGTTGCTTCTTCAATTCACGATTCTGCTGCTCCGCCTGAGCTATCAGTGCAGAGAAAGAATCCTTGTGCGAGTGCAAGGACGGTGGAGGTAAATTCGAAGAGGATCCTGATGCCCTCGAGGACGGTATCGAGGTCACGGTTATGGAGAACGGCTTCTGGGAAGTTGATGGCGGATTCGGAAGACCGATCGGTGCCGAGGTCGGTGTGACAGTTACATTTGGCGTTATCGTGCTCTTTTTACTGTGTTCCGGGTAATGGCTGCTCTGTTGTTCTTTGGCTGCACTAAGACCTAATACAATTTCATCGAGTTTTCTGCGTTTCTTTTCCTTCCCGATCACCGGCTCGTCAGTCGGACAATTTTTCCTCTTCATTAGCTTGTCCAGCATGCTGTCCAGCTTGCCCTTGTTGCTACTTATTTGCTTACTTTTGTTTGGCATTGAGAAATCCTGCACTTCGTTCATCATGTCCTTATTCGTTTCGGTTGTCGTTGTTTTAGGATATCTGAATGAGTTGAAAAAAAAAAAAACAATTAAAATAGATAAGAATATTACAATGATTAAGATAATCGTACATATATCCGATTGAATAATATTTCTACGTACCCAGCAGAGAGATCTATTGGAGTCAAGGTGCTGGATGTTCCTGGTATTATCGTTGTCTTTCCAGGTACGGTATACTTTAGATCAAAAGGTATCGCAGGCGTCCTAGCTTGCTGATGAGCAGGCGGTGGCTGTACCGGAGTGGATCTTCGTGATTCCTCTGATTGGGACTCCTCGTTTATTTCCCAAGTAGCTGCAGGCAATACAGTTGGTTTGGTCAAGGGCGTGAGAGGCTGTGCAGTGATGTGACTGCTGTTCAAGAGTGCATGAAGCTTCGCTCTCTCGGTTTCCACGTCAATGGCGATGTGTCTCTTACGCTTCTTCGAGACAGAGATATTATTGCTAGCCGTCAAAGACCTGGGTACTCCGTGATCCGTAGTTATCGTGATAACCTCGCTCTCCTTCTCAGGAATAATTTCAGTCTCATCGCCGGCACTGAAGTTTATGGAAACCGGCCATTCCTTGTGCTCGATCGCGTGCACGATGTGCATCAATCTAGCTTCAATGGCGTGTTCCTTCGGCCATTTTATAGAAGCTTGATAACTGTGAGCCAACAATTGCGCTACGGTCGGTTCAGTGTAATCTATGGTTTTGTCACGAAGAACGAAGGTGTCGATCTGCGTTAACCGCGAGAGCGGTTGAATGACTTCTAGATCGGGGAACATCGCCTTGAGCTCTGCAGCTTGTACACTGCACTTGTCTTCGATCTTAGCTACTTTGACTTTATCCTTGTCGATTTCCGTAGCTTTGTCTTCTTGAGATTCCTCTTCTTTCACCGGAGCATCTTCCACGGGAGGCTCCGCTTTGACATCACTGGTGACTTCCGGTTCCTCGTTCTTTTCCGGTGTCACAGCCACTTCCATAGGAGTTTCCGTAGCCTCTGTTTCTTTGTTCTCTGTACTCTTTGTTTCAGTCTCTTCTTTGATTTCTGTCTGGGTTGTCATTTCTTTGACTTTCTCTGTACATTCAGGTTCCTTTTCCTCCTTCGGTTTTTCTTCTTCCTTCTCTTCCTCTTCCTTTGGTTTTTCTGGCTCCTTTTCTTTCTCCTCGGGTTCCTCCTCCTTGGTTTCCTTCTCCGCTGGACCATTCTCTTTTGGTTCGGACTCTTGCACTTGCTTCTCTTCGCTCTTCTCTTCGTGAACGACATCCTCCTCCTCTTCTTCTTTAACAGGTTCGGGTTCCGGTTCCGCAGGAGGATTCTCGGGTACCTCCGACTCGACCTTTGCTGTAAGAGGTTTATCCGGTTCGGGTGATTTTGGCTTGGCCACTGTTGTGATTGTCAAGGCATTGGTACCCTTGTCTTCCGTCTTAGCTTCCGTTTTGACTATGGTCAACTCGACCTGGCTCTTCTCTATATTTGAGGTCTCTGGTTTCTTCTCCATGACTACATCCTTGTCCTTTTTAACCCCGACTTTCTCTATCTTCAAGGTACCCTCGCCCTTTTCCAGCTTCACTAAAATTTCGTCCTTGTCAAATTTCAAAATATCTTCACGACTTTCAATCTTTATAGCGCGCTCCACCTTCTCAGGTAACTTGGTAGCATGCACGCCACTGAAGATGCTTTTGCCCAGAATCTTATGAAAAGAAAAATCAGGATCGTTCAGTATAGTAATATCAGTTCTGCCGAGCCCATGCTTGGCAGCTCCCAAGAGAAGTTCCTTATCATGTTTTCCAGGTTGCCACCAATCCGGAGTGTCCCCGGATGGTTGACAAAGAGAAAGTCGTTCCTCGAGATGAGGATGGGAAAGTATTTCCTCACGAATCTTACTAAGCAGATCCACTCTATCCAGGATCTGTCTGGCCTTGCTAGGACTCAAATGATCCACAGCAATATCTAAAAACATTCCAAATGCAGACTAAATAAGTAAAGAATAACAACAATATATAATAAATGACAAACATTGCATTGTCAAGACGTTCAGTCATCCAAAACACAGCTACGACATTCGAACGAATAAAATGACTAACTTACCGTCTTCCTCGGTGAGTTTCGAATTACAAGCCTTCTTGCACATCGCCCTGAAGGACATGTAATAATCAGTCAGATCATTATCCGTCTTCTTATCAAACCTGGCGATACTTTTAAATTTCGTCCAGTCGTACTGAGCCTTCTTCCTATCATAATTGACACCGTAGGTCGAAACGACACGTAAAAATTCACTTTCCTCCCTGCGCGACCATTTCGCACGCTGTTCCTCAATACGCGTGCGTTCGCGTTCCTTCACCATAGCCTCCATCTTTTCCCTACGTTCCATTTTCTGTAAGCATTAAATCCAATGACAAAAAACGTTAAAACAACTCAATTTCAATGACTCCAGACGGGGTATCAACACTTAGTGGAATCCAAAAAAACTTACCAGCAGGTACATTGCCAATTGTTGCAAATCCCATCCTTGCATATTCAATGGCGTATCAGTGGTTGAAGTAGCTGAATGATTTCCGACTTCCGGTTCGTTCGGCTTTCCCTTTTGAGCGACTGTCTTAGTTTCCTCCTTCTTGACGCTACGCTGATAGGAAGTGATAACTCTGCGCAGACGTGTGTTCAGATCGACAACCGACGGCCAGGTCTTGTCGTCCTCCGGTAACCCCTCGGTGCCGTCGTGGCTGCTGCTTGCCTCGGGAACGGGAGTGTCAGCCTTGCTGGAAATAGCTGGCGAGTCCGCAGGAGTCTCCCGGCCGAATTTCTCCGAGTCCTTCGACTCCTTGGCCAGGATCGAAGTCTCGCCATCCTCGTTCTCGATTTCCATACTGTTTTCCTCCCTGTTGCTGAAATTATCGTGCAAGAATTCGAATTACGAGAACGCTGTCAGGAAGCATCTCGTGCACATGACATATGCACCAATAATACAAAATACCTTATCGATTCGACAAGGGGAAAAAAAAAAAGAAAAAAATATTCAAAAGAAAACAAGACTTCTGTAAAGACTGTACTTTTCGTTTCTTTCGTCAGCGAGAGTAAAATAAAGAAATAAAAGGAAGACTCGCTTGTGAACTCTATTGGCACAGTGTAATCTCTTTTATTCTCAGTACAACCGATAAGCAAGCTTTTTCCTCGAACCCCTCTGTACGATATGACGTTTCATTCTCACAGGGAAATGACATGATTTTAAAAAAAAAAAATTCAAAGCCTTAACAACTCCGTGATGACTTCCAGATGAAAAAAAAAAAAGATCGACGCCCTTAAAAAATTCTTAAGGACATCAAATCCCTTCGAGCAAACTCCCCACACAGCACACTCGAGATTAATGCTATTTAAATACTGTAAATTAGAAGCACAAGGCTGTGAAAAAGAAACTTCATCGTGGTTCAGCGTCTCGACAAGGAAGCCAGAAACATGGATACTGCAAGTATCGTGGGAAGAGCCTGGATAAGAGCAAGGTGTTATAATATCGAGCCATTCCAAAGCTTGGCCAGCTTCCTTCGTGTCGCTTGTGAGTATAGAAATTTGTAGGCATTTGCCATAGAGAACGTAAAACGTGGAGCAGACGTATTAAAGCGTGCGAGTAGTGTTAAAAGTCAAAGTGAAAGAAAGAAAAAAAAAAACAGCGATAGCGTATGATGAGAAGAGAGAGAGAGAGAGGAAAAATGAAAAAGAATAATATAAGGAGCAAGTGAGAGATACAAAGAACAAGTAAAAGACAGAGAGTGACTGTAATAAAAAAAGTAACGACAAAGATAAAAGACGAAGATGACGAAGAAGAGCGAATCGACATGGATATACGAAGCTCGTGACAATAAGTAGGATAAAGGAAAAAGTTAAATAAGAATAAATTATCGATTCAAAACTGACGCAGCCATTTTTGTTTTCATGAGTCTTCGATAAGTTAATGATCGCAGGAAAGACGTGGCTTCGTATATGGATGTCAAGCTACTCACTGACCAAGAAAATACGTAAAAAGAAATGGGTACTCACTTAACCTGGGCAGTCTGAGTCTGAGTCTGGGGAGGGAGAGGACAGCTTGAAATGAAAGAAAGCGCGGGATCGGCCCTCATCTGCTCGTAATTCTCGTAGCCGTGTTTGTAGCATCCGATTATTAGGGACTTGTCTGCCGTCGAGTCCCACCATTTCGCCGGAGGCTCCGCCAGCTGCGGGGGGTTTATCCGCAACGCACTGTAGGGCGGTTCCATTTACAATTTGCCAATTCATACGTGCCAATCGTTCTCGCTAATCCCTTAAATTTCATTTTGGAATTTTGCCTCCAAAGACTCGACGATTACAGATGCCCCACGGTAAGTTAAATCGTACGTTAGCAAGAATCGCGAGGCCTACCTCCTTGTAGGAGGTCTCGCTCATCGTTTCCCAGAGGCATTGAACACGATTGTACAATTAATTAGAAAATTATTATTCCTTTAATTTTATAGCGATTCGACTTACTCCCCCGTTCGACTAACCACGAAGAACCTGTATCATCCGTCGATAACATACCGACAATCGATAATGACCTGATATCGCCGAGTCTCTAGGATCGAAAATCATTTTTGACTTTTTCTTTTTATCTTTACAAGAAATAAAAAGAATAGTACGTTCCGTTGCCCTCTTGATCACAGTGCACTGCTTTTTTTTTTTTTTCTTTTCTTTTCGTACTCTACGTCTTACCACACATGGAGGACGCAGAGGTCGTCGACCTCGCGTTGCAGGCCAGTCGAATACTCGGATGATAGGAGAATCTCGAGGGTGGACAATGTATGTATGCATGTATATATTTATGTACGTATATATGGTATATATATATATTAAGGTATTTTAATATATATACTATATATATGCATATATAGTAAAATTAGTAGCGTAGAATCGACAAGGAAGGTCGTTACTTAGCCACTGCGTAGGTCGAAGGTTTGAACATAGGGCGGTAAACATAGTCTTGGCCGGCTCTAGGAGCATTCCGCGTACAAGTACAGGAACCCAGAGTAAACAAGTACATTGCACATGCAACTATAAGCACTGTGTAAGCTTGTATGTGAGTGCATGACGCTCGTGATGAATCACGGACGAGGAGTTAACGATTCCAATCGAGTCTACTAACCTGACGTGAACGCCATCAGATATGTGCTGAACCAGGTCGCCGATGATCTCGTGCTTTATGTAGTACAGCATACGAACCCTCAAAAGGACCCTGGAATCGACGAATCGATCAATGACGCATTTAATTGCGTTCGATAGCGACTAGGGATAACTTGACTTATCGAATATTTTAGTTCCACGTACTTGTTGGCATGTCGACTAAGGTGTTTCTTGTAATTGCTCTCGAGGAAGATGTCGCCGTCGTACTTCTCGGCGTGACTCCAATGATTCGGATCGCTTGGTCCGCCGTTCGCAGTGGATCCTCTGGTTTCGCGTCCTTCTCGCACGCGTCCCTTCTTCTTCTGCCGGCTGTTCCTGCTGGTGGTGTTTATCGATATCGTCTTGACCTTCTCACCGTTCTCTAAGGGTGTTATCAGGTCCCAGATGAAGTTGCGTATCTTCTCGTCACCGCGATAATAACGTAGACAATAGAGAAGTATGACCCTGGCGCAATCCTCGACATCGATCTCGCGCCATCCTCGACGAAATTGACTGTGCTGAAGGATTTCCTCCCAGCGACCCCAGCCAAAGGTCAAGAGGCCGCGTTCCACTTTGAAACATTCGCTCCTGGCCCAGCTACCGTACACCACTTCGCCCTCCCGTGGAACGTACTCGTCGTAGAACCTTCTGCTCTTCTTGCCGAATTTGTCCCTTCGCTTCTTTCCTGTTGATTGAACGAAGACAGACGTATGCATTGTGAACGGTAAACAATGAACTTGCGATACTCAACAATTGTCTGGCACAGAGCACGTTGCAAGTATACAAAGTAAAGTGTATCATGGCTACACGCAATAGCTGAGCGACAGATACATGGTTTGTGCTGAGATTAAAAAAACAAATAAAACGATTTCCCGTGCATACACGTAACATGGACATACCTCTACCGGTTAATCCACCACTGGTGTCGTCATCGCTATTGTCATCGGAACTGTCAAGCTCTGACATATCTACTACGGACTCGTCATGGCCGTAACGTTTTATTTGAGTTCTTCTACGCGGCTCGGATATCACTAGCTCGTCCTCCTCCTTCTTTTCCGTAGTGTCGATCTCTGCCTTCTTTGCCCATTTCTTCCAGAAGTCAGGATCATCGATATTGATGTCCGACCTATTGGAGGAGCAGGCAAAACTAGCTTTTGAAAATGTCGATCCTTTTTCGGCTTCGATGGTGATGATCTAGGAATGACAATCGTACGTTTAGAATAATCGTGTTACACCACGTGGATAAATAAATTGATCTCTCTTTCGTCGTACCTGCGTTCTTCTCTCGAGAATCTGCTCGATGTCTTCCTCGCAAAATTTATCACCCGCGTTATCGTCGTCCATGATGGCGCCGTAGGCTCCCTTCTTTAATAAATCCTCAATTTCCTTTTTAGTTAATTGCTTGTTACCGGGATCCTTACCACCCTGGCTGGTATTCATTGACTGAAGGATTGCCTTATCCAATCCGAGCTTCAGGGAAGCTTTGTCAAACATTTCCCTCTCGTATGTATTTCGACAAAGGAGTCGATATACTTTAACCATCTTTTGTTGGCCAATTCTGTGACATCTTGCTTGAGCCTTTTTAAGAAAGTATACATTTTTATACGTCACGGTCGATAAAGTTGCACGATCGATAACGATAACGATCGTTACCATGCTAATACTTTACCTGTAAGTCATTCTGAGGATTCCAGTCGCTGTCATAAATAATTACTGTGTCAGCCGCTGTCAAATTAATACCAAGACCACCAGCTTTGGTACATAATAGAAAGACAAATCGATCCGAATCCGGTTTACTGTAACGATCGATAGCTGCCTGCCTTAAATTCCCACGAATACGGCCATCGATTCTTTCATAAGGATATCTAAAAAAGAAATAAATAAAACATATAATGACACTGGGGATGAAATGGCGGATATGTTACTGAGATTAAATACGATGCGAACAAGATAAAACGTACTTCTTATAAAGCAAGTAGTCCTCCAATAAATCTAAACACTTGACCATTTGACTGAATACCAAAACCCTGTGACCACTGGCTTTTAATTTCGGTAGCAATTTGTCAATTAAAACCATTTTACCAGAACTATTAACAAGGGCATGATAGTACGCTTCAGAATCTTCCTTTTCCGTGGATTTGTAGTCCAACTGAATCTGATCCTCGGCTCCATTAAGTAGGAATGGATGGATGCAACATTTTCGAAGTTCCATCATGGTGTTCATGAGATTAGGAATGTTGGCGGATGTGGTGCCTTTGGCAAGGAATGAGAAGTTCCTCTCGAGGATGCCACGATAGTACTTCTTCTGAATATTGGTTAATTCGACCTCGACTACGGTCTCTTCCTTAGGAGCTAGAGACTTTTCGACATCTTCCTTTAGTCTTCGCAGCATCATGGGTTTGAGAAGCAGCTGAAGCTTTTGAACTTCACCTTCGCTGCTCAGATTACCAAATTCCTTGAGGAAGGCTTCGCTGCTGGAGAACTGTGTTGGTTCCAGGAAATTGAGTAAAGAAAAGAGTTCATTGACGTTGTTCTGCAAGGGTGTTCCTGAGAGAAGAACTCGATGCTCTAGATTGAGTTGTCGCAATCCCTCCAAGAGCTTGCAGTTACGATTCTTCAAACGATGCGCTTCGTCGATGACACAGAGTCTCCAATTGTACCCACGTAGTTCGTTAAAATCAGTTATTATTATTTCAAAGGTCGTGATCAGGACATTGAATTTGACTAGGTCCTTGATCTGTTGTCCCTTATCATTTTTATAATACACTTCATATTCCTGAAGCATTGTTCTACTAGCTGCAGATCCGTGATAGACCACGACGTTCATGTCGGTCCATCCCTCAAATTCTCTTTGCCAATTTGGAATTGTGGAGAGTGGTGCGATTATTAAGAAGGGCCCACGTATTCCATATTTGTATACAGCATCCACGAAGGTTAGAGACTGAATTGTTTTACCAAGTCCCATCTCGTCGGCAAGGATACAGTTGTGATTGTTGTACCAGGAGAAGAGAAGCCAATTGAGACCCTCCAACTGGTACGGTCTTAGACTATTATTGTTCTTGTAAATTGGAGATTCTTCGAGTTTCACCCAGCCTGTAGCATTTGGCTTCTTTTTTGGTTTCCACTGATCCTTTGGAGGAAGCTTATTGAATTTGTGAAAAGAAGCTATTTTCTCTGGGTCGACGTCCTCTTCTAATTCCCAAGTAGAATCCTCGTACTGTAACGATCGCCATTTTACAAGAAAGTGACGAACGGTCTCACCTGAAGTTGGGTCCGTATGCGTGGCCTCGTCCAAGACTCTGTCGACCTCCACGAAGTCAGGATTGAATGGATCGTCTTCGGGGTTCTCAAAGATGTTTGTATTCTGTTGCTGTTTCTGCTTGAAGCGCTTCAGCTTTGCTTGAATTCTTTTGTCACCTTTGTACAATTCCTCTTCGGTTCTCCACTCGCAATGGAGGTATGAAAAATTTCTGTACTTCACTAGGTATTCTTCGACCTCGATTACCTGAGGTTTAACTTCGGGGGTGACTATTTCAGTCGTTTCGGAATTTTCTACCTTTTCGATCTTCTCGATTTCCTCGTTGTCTTTGCTTTCCCCTTCATCTTCGTCCTCTTTCTTGACCACCACCTCCTCCTCCTCCTCTTCCTCGTCCTCTGCGACTTCTTTTTTCTCAATCTCTTCGTTCTCTGTGTCTGCTTCCACGTCTTCGTTTTCTTTCTCCATTTTTTCCTTCTCCTCGATTGGTTCATCCTTTGGAGTCTCTTCCTCCTTTTCCTCTGTCTCCTTCAGTGTTTCTTCCTTGGCTTCTTCGTCGCCCTCTTCCTTCTCCTTCTCCTTCTCCTTCTCCATTGGCTTCTCCGTAGATTCCTCGACCTCCTCCTCCTTAGTGTCCGTACTTCTTTCAGCTTTCTCTTCCTTCGGCTCAGGCTTTACTTCTGCTACTGGGTCAGGTTTCACTTCTCTCTTGCCGATCCGAGTGCATAAAATATGTTGCACTACCATGGAGTCCTCGTCCGTAGTGTTCTGGAGAACAGTGAGAAAAGCAAAGCTATTATAGTAAGTATATGAAGTTAACAACTGAAGTTTATTATGTCAAATAATACTTTGGATTGTCCAATGTACAAGAATAATAATAATAAATTCGTACAATGTAGACAAAATTTGGTTTGTTTGGTCCCACGTCACCGCCTTCGTTTTCGCGTTTCACCGCAGCGGGTTTCGAGGCACCAGACCCTTCAGACTTCTTGGAACTCTGGGCATCCTGAAGCGGTACTTCGTCGTCGGAGAACCTTAACATTACGTCGTCGACGTATTTCTTCCTATGGGTATTTCTGGCTGATCGTCTTTTATTAAGATCGTCGCCAGCCTCTGGAGATGGTGGTGGAGTAGCGGCGAGTTCCTCTCCATCAGAATCCGGAGCAATGCGGCTCTTTCGTTTCCTGGAGATGATTCATTGTGTAAAGTTTTACTCGAGTCGAGCTTATTGATAGAGACTTACTTGTTACTCCTGGGAGTACGTCCAGCGTTGGCCTTTCCTACGGATTTCTTACGTCCTGGTGCTTTTTTCTTCACAGGAGTGGAAGCCTCAACGGTTGCCGTTTCCTGGACGGAACTTTCCTTCTTCTCCTCATCGAGAGTCTCCTCGGATTCAGCCTTTTCTTCGGCCTCGTCCTTGGATTCCGTTACTATAGGCTCTGCGGTTGAAGAGTCCGCCTGAGCTTGATCGTCTTGAGCAGGTTGGTCGCTTGGTTTCACTTCGGCATCCTGGACAGGCACAGAATCCGATACCGCGGTATCCTCGCCTTCCTGAATAGCTTCGTCGTCGGCAGATTCAGACTGATTCGTCTTCTTTCTACCGCGTTTAGTCTCCTTAGCCTCTTTGTTCTTCTTTCGTCCCTTAGGACTCTTAGCCTCCTTTGGTGCCTTAGCTTCCTTCTTAATTTTTGGATCCTTAGGCTCTTTAGGCTCTTTTGGTTTACGTGGTTTTCGCGGTGGCCGGGACTTTCTGCTTTTGTTCCATTCTTCCTCCATGTCACCAGAAGTTGGTTTCAGATCCTCAGAATCTGCAGCGCTATCGACAATGTTGCTACTGTCTCCCGGTGTTACAAGATTGTCGGACAATGGCTGCTCAGGTTGAGACATTGGTTGAACTGGAATCATCGGAGCAACGGCTTCCTTGTCCGCCTTCTTTCTACTTTTCTTTGCCCGAGGTGTACCTGTAATATGAAGAACAATAACGCCATTATACTAGAAAGTATATATAACCTAAAAGGAGGCTCTGTACTATAGCAAATCATTTCTACGATCAACCATACCAATATAATTCTTTACCTTTACTTCTTCCGCGTCCTGTCGTGCTGGACACTTGGGGAGTGTCTACAACAGCTGCTGTTGTAAACATGGGAGTCTGAAGAATACACTGGGGCCCTCCATTGCACTGGTCGTTAGTCTCGTGTTGCTGAAGTGCCTGTAACCTTTCCTGAAGACTGACAATCTTCTCTTGGTTTTCCGGAGCAGGTGGCATGCAATAGAGTTCCTGTAGCTGTTGCTGGAGTGCAGCACGTTCCTGATGATGAGTTACTGGTGCGCAGGTATTGTTGAAACCGGGACCTACTGCGTTTGGCGTAGTACCAGGTGGCATACCGTACATACTAGATATAGTGTTACCACCAATTATATCGCCACCAGTATGGTACTGCTGACCAGAGCCTACAATCATATCATTCTGATACATATTATTAGGTTTTTGTATATTTGTGTATTCGCCGAACCCTTGGACAGGGAGTGGTGGCTGGTTATTTGGCAAGGGAACTGCAGTCTGATGGGGAGGCATCACCATGTTACCAGTTTGTCCAACTGTCGGGATTTGCTGCGGAGGTACATGTCCAGACTGCACTTGGTTCGGTTGCGCCTGTAGCTGCGATGTCTGATTAGGTATCTGTGGCTGCATTTGTGGTTGATGAGAAATTTGAGGTGGCAACATGGGACTACTCTGTGGCATCATACCCACTTGTTGGGGCCCCATGTGCGATTGTGCTTGCTGAGCGGGGCCCAATTGAGGCTGTTGCGCTTGAGAGGGCTGGGCAGATCCAATCTGAGGTTGGGGTGTTTGAGCTTGAGCAATCTGAGGCTGTTGAGTTTGATTGATCTGTGGTTGAGGAGCTTGGGCCATCTGCGGGTGGGATGCTTGGCCCATTTGTTGTTGCTGCGAAGCTTGACCCAATTGTTGCTGAGAAGGCTGTCCCATTTGCTGTTGCGAAGGCTGTGGTATTTGTTGCTGGGATTGGGGTGGCGGTTGTCCCAATTGTTGTTGCGGAGACTGTCCCATTTGTGGTTGTGGTGCTTGACCCATTTGTTGCTGTTGTTGTACAGGCGACATTGTTGCTTGAGGAGCCTGTCCAATAGGCTGCTGTTGCTGTGGCTGGGAAGGTTGTGCCTGAGTCTGGCTCATCTGCATCTGCTGAGGTTGTTGTCCCATTTGAGTCTGTTGAGGTTGCTGATTCATCTGGCCCTGTTGTGTCTGTTGAGTGATTTGAGATTGCTGAGGTTGTTGAGATTGAGTCAGTTGTTGTTGTTGTTGCTGCTGCTGCGGCTGAACTATTGGCTGACCCATCTGAACAGACGGTTGACTACACATTAGTGGCTGATGTCCCTGTTGCTGCTGAGCAACATGAGGTGGCTGTCCGTGCGGTGGCGAGGGTCCCACAACAGTTCCTTGGTGATGGACCGAGCTCATCTCCGCAGATTGCTCGCTGCTTTTTACTTCCGATACATTCGATTCAATACTCGATACGGCATTCGACACTGTAATAGATTGTTGTTGCACCATCAACGGTGTACTGCTAACTTCTACATTCCCACTGGTACTGGAAGCCGGTAGACTTTGCACCGGTTCTATTTGAGAAGTCTGCACAGGGGGTGGTACCGATTCCACGTTCAGATTTACTTGAGAGCTATTCTGAACGGAACTTTCCCCTGGTTGCATCATCTCTATTTTCTTAGCCCCTGTCTGCTCAGGTGTTTCCATGCTCTCTGCTTGTGGTGGATTAATCGATGTCTGTGTCGTTTCCGCAGGTTCCCTCGTTGTCGTTTCCACCACGTTCATACTGTCTGGTCCATTTACTGGAAACAAAGGAGCTTGTTCCGAAGTCGTTGGCGGTGGTGGTTCCATCATCGGTGGCCTACCGTCATTTACGTTTACATTGAGGTTCGGTCTTATTTGAGGTTGTTGTTGTTGTTGTTGCTGTTGCTGTTGCTGCTGTTGCTGCTGCTGCTGTTGCTGCTGCTGTGGCAGTGAAGGTGGTGGTTGTTGAGGCTGCGATGGTTGCTGCGGTTGCTGTGGCGTATGCGACCATTGCGCAGGCATTGGCATCCTGGGCCCAGTCACAGGTGGCATTGAGCTTTGTGCTGTTGACGATTGTGGTAATATATTAGGCGGATGAGGCATAGGAGGTCGCGGCTGGAACTGATTGTAATCCTGTGTGGGTACATTAGGATTTGGCACCGCTACTCCAGGTATGACCATTTGTTCGAGCGCCTGCAGTGTACTCTGCTGAGTCGCACCAGAAGGATTCATTGGCATTGACGTCGGCGGACACGGCGAGACAGAGACGTTCGAGGTTGGCTGCGTCGGCTGATGCGGTAGCTGCACATGAGGATGAGGCGAAAGCGTGCTTGGCTTCGCAGGAGACATTATTGGTCTCGGAGACATTTGCTGCTGCACCGCTGGGGGCCTCGGAGACATTTGTGGTCTGGGCGACATTTGCGGCGAGAGCTGGGGAAAAGTTGCCCTGTATTGTGGACTGGTTGCATGCTTCGTAGTTCCAAACTGTGCACCAGGTCCTGGATGTTGTGGCTGATTGAACATGGGTGCGGTATGATGAGGATACTGAGGATCCATTGGCTGCTGTGTGCTAGGGTGTTGCGTATGCTGTGGATACTGTTGATGCGTTGGATGCGTTGGATGAGTTTGATGGGACGGATGATGATGGGGCATTCTCTGGGGTTGTGGTTGGCTTTGTTGCTGCTGCTGCTGCTGCTGCTGCTGCTGAGCATGCATCGCTGAAGCAAAGCCTGCGTAACCTCCACTATTCTGATACATTGCTGCAGGGTTGCCTTGCTGGTAGTGCTGCTGCTGGCCTACCATATGTTGGTATACACCGCCAGCAGCACCAGGCTGCATACCCTGATGAGGAACCCCCATGTTCCCCATTATACCCTGTTGGGCAGTGAAATGTTGCTGCTGCTGTTGCTGTTGCTGCTGTATCTTCTGATTTATGCCGGCTTGATCCTGCTGGTGGGAATACTGTGGCATATGCTGCCGATAAGCTCCAGGCTGAGGCGCCATTTGATTATAGTGCCTCTGCATCTGGGGATAGGAGCCTGCACCTGCTGGCCAGCCTTGCATGGTTGGATCCATGCTCATATTCGCTCTTGCCATTGGATGCTGCTGCTCCATGGAGTACATGTTATCCGAATATCCAGGATATTGGCCCCCAGCACTTGGATGAGGACCCCTGTGCTGGGGTGCCATGCCTCGCGCTTGATTCTGAAACGCAGCAGGGACCATCGCACGCTGTGGTGCCCCTGCGTCAAACGTACCCAGATTCTGATTGAACATTCCGCGTTGCGGCTGGTTACTCTGCAATTGGCCACTTCCACCAAATTCGCTACCACCAAACGTGCTCAATTTTTGCAGAGGAGATTCTTGAGAGATGCTATAGGACTGGTTGATGTAACTCCCTCCTCCATTCGGTCCTGGATTTGCACCATCTCTAGACACTACCGTGCCGCTGGCTGGGCCTGCTGGATCAAAGTGATCGTTCCCCCCAAGATCAGGAAGAGCATCGAGCATTGAGCCACTGACATCTTCGCCAAATAGGTCGTACGAGTCCATGTCTTTATGCTGCACGACTCTTCGCCTCTGTCTCAGGCTCAAGAGGGAACTGTACAACCTTTCCTAGCACCACTGACGTACCCATCGTCGATTCGTCTCTCTCCTCTCTGAAACAGTATGTAACAAATACAACTCCACCGATGTTCTTTTAAAGTGTCGAAGCACATCCCAAAACTTCTTACAGTACTGATGTACACAGTTGCACTAAATTCACACCAAAGGGGAAAAGCTATACGCTTATGGCTTTATATATCATAATCGCTATAACCTTTCCCGTTTGGAAGGAACTCCAAGTGTCTTCATGATCCCAGGTTAACCTAAACGAAGCACTATAGAATATACTATACATAGTACCAAATACCTTGTAAAGAAACCACACAGCACCTTGAATATCCTCAAGAAATATTATTACAGAGTACCACTGATATTATAAGTGCCAAGTAATGACGCTTCCGTGCGACAGGAATTCAGTAAACGCGAAAAACGGTAGACGCAGACGCTGCGGTGAAAAATGTCCAAGAGACTAAAGGAATGAAATAAAGCGTTCATATAAAAGGGAGCGAGGGTACGAACTAGCCAGAAAGAGAGAAAGCAGGAGATATATATATATATGTATATGCATGCACACATAAAAAAGGGGGAGAAGAGGGGGTGAGAGAACGGTGAACAAGAGAAAGACAGAGGGTGGGAGGGCGAAAGAGAAAGAGAGAGAGAGAGAGCGTAAGAGTACGTAAAGTAAAGAATAAATGCTCACAGGACGGCGTGGCGGCGGCGGCACGAATTCCCGTAATCCTCGTGAGGCGCCATTAAAAGGAGAAGCGCGAGTGGCTCGCAGGGTATGGGGTTTTCGTCAAGACCGGTTCGGCAGGTCGTGTAAAAAAACAAGGGTACGTCGCCAGAGCGTACGCCATTATCGAGAAAGATTTCCGCTTGGGCATCCGAGGAGAGTTTCGGCTCGGCGACCGTCGCGACGCTCGATATTCACCGCGGCGTCACTTTTTCACATATCACACCGTTTCCAATCGAAGTTTATCTCACGACGAGCCTCTTGTCGGGTCGAAAGGGCTTTCTTTCCTTTATATTACACAAAGCCGCGACGGAACTTTCCCGGAAAAGCAACCCTCGGTAATGGCGCGTTTACACGACAATTATCTCAGCGGCTGCCGCGGCACAGTCGAGGTACGAGCGTGTCCACAGGCACCCGAATCATTCTACCTTCTCTCCTTTGCTCACTCTCTCATTTACTTGCCCTCTCTCTTTCACTTTGCCGCGCTCCGTCTCTCTCGCACTACCGCTCCACTCGCACGACTGTCTCCATCTGTCTTTTTCCCATTTCCCCCACCGTGCCGGCTTCGGCTCTCACCAAACCCCCCACCCTACCGACTGCACCTAAAGTAGTATTCGTATGTAGCTACGTAGCCAAACAGGGACGTATTACTCAACACAGTTACCCATCCCCTTCAGGACATTTTTTTTCCCCTAATTATTATCAAACCAATATCTTCCATCTCCATCCTAAAAATCAATACAGACCTCATTAACCTTAATGAAAATCAAAATAGTACAATCGAGTTATCCAATTTCTAACGACTTAATAAATTCAGAAAGCAAATACAAACTTTCGGTGTTCCTATGTAAAGCGCAATCATTCCGATCGGTGAGGTTGGAATTCTAAAGGACGTTTGTCTAGTTCATGACGAAAGAGCACAAAAGGTGACGTAGTAGCTGCTTCATGAGGAAGATAGTGTCTAGTTCCGGTCAAAGATGATACGGCACTGTCCTTCCATACGTCTTGAAAAGCATCAGAGGCAAACGGGCAGGCGGCTGGCAAGCAAGACACGCATACTCGGGTCACACACAATAGCGATATATAAAGTATTCGGTATCGCGGTAAAGACGGCCGGAGCAATTGGCGATAGCAAGGCGGGGTCCGAATTACACCAGAAAGAGAACCAATCAGATTTTACCTTATAAAGCAGCATTGCGCTACAGGATACTTGATTAACCAATCGCGTCCTGTGATTCCGGAGTCGACTGTACACTTGGATGCACGTACGATTCTACTATAGAGAATATACATAGCGGTTAGGACTTTTGTGGAGTATCAACTAGAAGAAGACGACGTACATATGCGTCCTCAGATATTCTGCATGCATAAAGTCTATGCCATTCTTTAATATTAATGCACGGAAACTAACTACCAGGGATACTACTTAACAGTGTTCATGATGGATAACTAAACGAAATTTCGATTAGACGCGAATCAGATATGCCGGTTTGTCTATTGTTATTTATTTATTTTATTACCGCTCTCTCTCTTTCTTTTATTGGTCAAAGAACCGCGGGGTATCTAAACGAAATGCAGAAGAAAAGGAAGAGATAGTAAACGGAGTTCGGTGCACCCGCGTGCTAACCTGTAAACGAACTTGCTGGAGGCTACATGGTATACAGATAAATGTCAGAAGGTTTAGAAGCACATAATTACTTGATAGTAATATTATCTATGATTATTTATCCTTCTCATGTCGAGAGATGGTGGCTTTCGACGACCTCAATGGGAAATGAGTTAAAAGAGCATAAATATCAGGAAGACGTTAACCTTTGTGGAGGAAACCTTGAAAACATGGCAACGTGTCGAGGCCATTGACAATGCATAATGTGGATTATGAATTTCAACTAAATTTTTTCTTGCTTTCGCAGGAGAATTCTCTCAGGAAGGATCTCGAGTTTTCTGGAAAGGAGAACAAAAAAAATGGTTGGACGCTTCTACCGCGGATGGGGGGATAATAATCGCGAGGTCGATGGTCGCGCAGGTTCGAGTTAGTTAGCACTTAAAGTTTGTAGGAAATGTCGAAGGAACACCTGACCTTTTTGAGAATGACTTGATACACAATGCAGTGTTTAAAAATGTATCTTGTTATAAATGTAGCGTAAGAATAATAACATTGGTTGAAAATGCCGAAGTAATTTGGTGAGCAGTACTCAGGCCGCACGCGCAATAATTCTACGCTATTATAAATCTAGGTTGAGTAACGATCGAAAGGACTCACGATTGAACGTGGGCTGCTCCCATTTTGTCGTCGAATCCTCAATTAAAACAATCGCAGGAGACTCGCTTAATCGTTATCTTGGTGTCCATTTTGTTTGGTTAATTACTAAAGAGGCGGCAGTGCTGCCGCAGGTTTACGTTGACATAACATGAGCGAGGCCCGAGGCTTCACAATACTTCTTTTTCTCTTTCTCTCTTGAAAAACCAATCGATTTCCTCACTTAGATTCACATTCATAGATAACTCCCACAATGTTCATGAACAATAAATTATAATGATTTAACTTAATCTTTTCTTTCGATTATTTGTTACCTAGTAAAAAAAAAATTTAAGCACCGCACGAATTCACGTATTATCCGCACTGGAGTCAGTTATTCTGTCTTCCTGGCATCTCGCACTCGCCGACTTTACTACACCCACGAGAACGCTCACGGGCATCTTACGACACTGCACCATTTACTTGAAACTACCATTTATTACGTTCAAATATCTCTTTTATCGAATAGAGGACGCGCATACTTCTTCCCTAGAAGTCATATCCCTTTACGTTTCGGCCCGGCCGTCTTTTAGTTTCACTAACGTCTCTTTTTTTTTTATCTCATTTATCTGGACGCAGGACCGTTTGCGCGTCCCAGATAACGGAAATGACGAAATCTGACGAGCTCACCCGAATACCAAGGAGTATCGAGTACTAGACGGTCCCATATAAGAAATTTCGATATTTTAGGGATTTTCATTACATTCATTTCCAACAGTGCTGCAATCTCATTGGATATTACCACTGGATCCGTTCGCACGAATACACCGGAGTTTTCCTGGGTGAATCAAAGAGCACCGACAAATTTCTTGCTTCGTAGGAAATTTGTCCAGTGAATACGCTGGGCGGAAGTGACGTATCACATCGAGACTGCCCAGAAATCTTAGACATACAATAAAATCGATCGTTTTGAGAAACCTGTGTGAAAAGGAAGCCTTAAATATAACAAGCATCAACGACCAATTATTTAATACATTCGAAATATATCGGTGTATTCAAATTTATCAGAAATTTGGACTCTGCTTTGTCTCATTTTGAATCTCCCACCGGGTTTTTGATTACGAGTCAATATCGCTATCGGCCTTGTCTGATCCTCGTTGCTGCAGAATCATTGCCAGGATTGAATACGTAGAAAATTGACTTTAACGCATTGCGCATTGCGTTTCTCGTGATATACTTTGTGAATGATAAGGGTGACAGGTGGTTTGACGTTTAACGGGCGCCATCGTTGTTGGCCACAGTGATCTGCCATATTGCCCTGCGATATACAAGTTTCCTCAACAATTTACTCCCAAACAACACCCATTAGACATTCCATGGAACAGTGAACAGTTCTACGCATCTAGTCAGCGCACGCAAGAAAAGTTCGTGCCACTCGCCTATTTTTGAGTTTCTTTCGAAGTTCCTTCAAAAAAAAGAAACACAAAGGTGAGGGAATGAATGAGCGTGAGAGAGAGAAAGAGAAAGAGAACGAGACTGTCGCTTTGACATGTCAATGTTTTATCTGCTTCAATCGCCCCCTTATTAAAAATACTGACTCACCAGGGATACCTGTCTTAATTATATATTGTGCTATTACGGGTTGCCCGAAAACCATTGTTTTCTGAACTTTTTTCTGTTTTTCGGTAGGTACAAAATGTCTGCGGGACCGTACAACTATTCGTACATCTTTAAGTACATTATTATTGGCGACATGGGAGTCGGGAAGTCTTGCCTACTTCATCAGTTCACTGAAAAGAAATGTGAGTGCTTGATTTCTATTGCGTAGAGGCTTTTGGTTTTTATGTTTCGTCTTTTTATAGTCATGGCTGATTGTCCACATACCATCGGTGTGGAGTTCGGTACGAGGATCATTGAAGTTGCTGGGCAGAAGATTAAGCTACAAATATGGGATACCGCTGGACAAGAAAGATTCAGAGCAGTGACTAGGTTCGTAGCTGTCAATCAATATTTAAAAGTGCCAATAGCAATTAGTTTATGTAGTTAGTTGTGTTTTTAGTGAAATTATAATGTTTTTAAGCATATTTGTATTTCTTCCTTTATGGATACTTGTATGAGAACTTCCATAGATAATGAATAGATGTTGGTTAATTGAAAAGATAAAGTATCAATGTGCAATGACAGTATTCACTCTATATCAAAGCTAATTTAATATGTTTTATCAATGTGGCTTAAATTTCTTTTGTGAACCATTCTGCAGGTCTTACTATCGTGGAGCAGCCGGTGCTTTAATGGTTTATGACATCACTCGCCGTTCGACTTACAATCATTTGAGTAGCTGGCTCACAGACACGCGGAATCTGACGAATCCGAGCACTGTACGTGTAACAGTTATTCGATGACCTAAAAGTCCACCTGTGCTAATGATACGATGATTTTTATATTGCAGGTAATATTTTTGATTGGAAACAAGAGCGATCTGGAAGGACAGCGCGATGTTACTTATGAGGAAGCCAAACAGTTTGCTGATGATAACGGACTGATGTTCGTTGAAGCTAGTGCAAAAACGTAAGTGTGAATTATTTTGTTTTCGTTTACATTTAACTGTACAGTATCATCAAGGTAAAATGCTCTTTAGAGGACACAATGTAGAGGAAGCCTTCCTCGAGACGGCGAAAAAGATATTCCAGAGCATACAAGACGGCCGGTGAGTACTAGGATATTTGAAATTGACAGTTAAGTAGCAAAGATTATTTGTTAATTACTATTTATCCTAATCGTCCTACACAGATTGGATCTGAATGCTGCCGAATCTGGTGTTCAGCATAACCCAAGTCAACCTGGCCGTACTAATTTACAGGGAGTATCCAATGACCAGCAAGGTGGCAAGGATTCCTGCTCTTGCTAGGCCGTTGATGTCTGTATATAACTCCACTAATTCATTAATACTAAAATACGTATATATATTATTTACATTGAATATTGCGAGTAAACCATTACAAATCCTCCTCCCACTCGCATTCTTAACAGAGCCCAGCACTCCCTATCCTTATATTTGTTAAATCATTTTAAGAATACGGATTTAAGATCAGTTTTCTTTATATATACTTTTGCATATTTATCTAAGATTGATCTTAACTTTGGGTTTTAAATGTGAGTTATTATCTCCAGGCCAGAGGTACAAGAGAAACTTCGTCTAGATGACGAGGCATACTTATACTACTTAACTTCCTTCGAAGTTGAGTTCACACCAATCAATTTTTTGAATCCTCTCATTCCTTTCCCATTAGAAAAAAGATTTGATATTTACATGGAGGATGGCGCTATCCGTTGAATCTTCAAATGGGGATAGTAAAAGAACGATATCGATTCTATTTATTATAAACAGTGATTATGTATAAGTATAATTATTATGAGAGTAAATGATGTAAATAAAAGTTTGCTGGATCCAGCAATTCCAATTTGCCTTTCATTTCAAGCATTGATGGATATATTGTAATCGATGACAGTTCAGTATTACTTTTTTTTTTTTTAATTTCAATGTATATTTCGTACTGTGGATAAACATTACAAAACCGATTTAAATATCGTACTATTTACAAGAAGGATGAAAATAGAATTTACAATTACCGTGCAAAGAGTATAAAGCAAGTTTTTTTTATCTTTTTGCAAAATTCGTGTCCATTGCACGACCAGAACGTTGAATATTATTGATATTTGAACGAATTCGAGACTCTACGGTACCCATGTCAGCAGCGACTGCTAGTTGTTTCCTAAAGGCACAAAAAATAGTTACTCTTTGTTTATAACGTAAAAATATAATAATACGGGTCATTTTTGTAGGATCTTAAGTCTTACCTGATAAAGTCTTTGTTATAGGATTTGTCTGTCTGTTCTTTCTTGTCTTCTTCGCGATAACGCTTCACATTCCATTCTCTTTCCTTGTCTCTCCAAGAAGCATTAGCCATCATTTCCTGTCGTCTATGTTCCTTTTCTTCTTCAGTTAACTTTTGTCGCTTTGGTGGAATCCATCGTTGCTCCTCTTTCCTAGGTTTCCTTTTATCCTTCGAACTGTCCCTTCTGGCAGACTTACTTGATTTTATTGAAGGTGATAGTTTAGTTCCATCAGCCCTCTGGAAATATTGTACGATATCATTCTCTAGAGATTCTTATAGGTTAAAATAATATAATGGAACATACCACCAAACCATAGTTTTTCCTTGAAGAATGTTTAGCATGACGATCCTCGTCACTTTCTTCGGCAAAATGATTGGAATTCTTTCGTGAGATTATACTTTCTTCCTTTTTGGGACCATATGATCTAGTCTGTGGACTCCTGCCTCGACTTCTGTCATTAATTTTTTGCTTCGAGCCAGAATGTCTTTCATGAAGGTTTCTCGAGTTCTTGTGTTTGCGCTTCGGTTCAGGATCCTTTTCCTCTTCGCTGCTACTACTGCTCTCACTACTACTACTACTACTACTACTGCTGCTGCTGCTGCTACTGTCTCTAGGTTTTCTTTTATTGTACTTTTTTTGCTTTTGATTTTTTGTACTAACTTCCATTTTACTGTGTTTATGCCTATTATTTTGTTTTCCTGGGTCTTTTTTCTCTACTTCGCTGTCACTGCTTTCATCCTTGCTTTTTCTCTTTTCCTTTTTTCTCTTCTTCATGGACTTTATTAAGTCCTCCTTGCTGATTTTATCCTTGAGCTTCTTGTACTTTGCAGCTAATAAAGTATCAAGCTCGTCATCACTGTCATTATTGTCGGAGCCAAGCTTATTCTTTTTCTTGTTTTTCTTTTTAGACTTTTCAGCTTTACTTTCCTTTGCCTGTTGCTCTAGCTACATATAAATATAACACTGATATTCACTCAACCAGTATAGATAAAATATTTGAATCATACAGAACAGATTATACTAACCAATTGTTTCAGTTGTTTCAGTTTGACTGGATTCTTAAGCAGTTGAGTCCGGGTTTCCATTTCTTTCTTCTTGATAGCATACAATGGATCTTCTTGAAGTTTTCTTGCCAGATCAACCTGTTCACTGCCAGAGAAGAATCGTAATGATGGTGGGATACATTCTAGAAGTAAAATTCATAAGTACACAACACATGTGAAACTGAATTAAATGTTAAGTAAATACTGAAATTATTACCATATTCCACATGATTTTTGATTGTGCGATTTTGTTCCCCATCCTTTTCAGCTTGAACCAATTGTTCAAAGGGTTTGTCAATTGCCTTTCCAAGAAGATAATCTTCACGGTTTATGGATTGATTTGGCCCTTTGTACATCCAGTCCAACTTCTTCTCATCTTTCTTTTCGATAACACCTTGTTCCATAGCGTACTTTGTCATGTCCTCACGATCCTTTTCCATTTCTATCTCCCGTTTCAGTTCTGCAATTCTTTTCTTCTCTTGATGATCTTGCTGCTCCGCCTTCCATACCTTCTCCATGTTTTTCATAGTGGACGGGTGCCATGACTTTTTAAGATTCTAATTAAAACATTAAGCACACAATCGTTATAATTTAGTTGAATTACAACAAAAGAATATGAATTTGACAGAATAATATAATAGGTTAAAATTTGCATCATAACTTACAAGATCTCCACCACCCATTTTGACTTATTTCTCTAGTAAAATACAGAACGAATAAAAATCAAGTATTCTGTGTATTCAATTACAGAGTTTTCACACAAAATCTATATTCATGTTTTTATCTACAGACGTGTTCCTACGCTGCTAAGTTTAGCGAAAGTAAATCAAACGGAGTCACAATGGCGGCCACTGGCGTCCATTAGTAAAAAAATATTTTAATATCAAGATGCCTTTCAAATCCTTTTCTAAAATACAAATTTATATGTTTATAATGTCTAAAAAATTGCTCCTTAAATGCTCCATATGTTTCCGTAATTGCTCCACTGCTACTATCTAATGATTAATACGACGGTCCTCTGCCCGCCGAACTATACGTTCTTGTTCACGTTTAGCTCGGCTACGACGGAATTGGCATTATCGACGGAGGCGATGATCACAAAATCCTACTCCCGGACTCGCCGCTACGATTTAGCGCCATGCTTTTGGTATCGCCGGTATCGCCTAAAACCGTAGGCGTTGTGCATCTCCCTGCTCATCTCTGGTTTCAAGAAGAATATCGGCCCATTGGCAATTTCCCTTGGCACATCTCCTCATTGGAGGAAGCAGCCATAAGGAAAGAAAGGAAGGAAATTTCCCTATTCATCTCTGGCGGGACAACCAGCCCTCAGCAAACCCCAGTGAACTGTGGGTAAAATCATGTAGTCTTCGAAATCTAAAACCGGAAAATTTTACTTTTTAAATTTAACAAAACTCGTGTTATCTGAAGAAAATGCGGTAAACGTTTGATAATGAACAATACTGTGCACAAAATTTTAGAGTCCACAGTAGGAAATTTATTTGGAAAGGACGTTACTTGCAAGGAGCCTGTCGATAGATGCGACGATTATCAACCTGGTACTTTAGTAGAATTTGGCAGAACCGGTATTAACGTATGTATTGCATATACGCAATGGCCTACTACATGCTTTTATTCTATATATAATACAAGCCAAAATTCGTATCACAGAATGCGTTTCCAAGCATTCGTAGCTACTGTAATAACAACGTAAACAGTTGCGAATATCGGTGGTTTCGTTTTCGCCTTCATCTATGTCGCCAGTTATGTGACTTATCTCGCCGTCTATCACAAATTTAACTTAAATTTTATCACCCATCGAAGCTGCTATTTCTTGTTTCTAATAGGAAATGCAGTTCGTTAAACAAATTACAAAAGTTACGAAAGAATTTTGAGTTAGCGGGTCGGGTTTCCGTATAGCGCGTGTGATTTTAAATTCTAGCTGAAAATGGGTTCATCTAACGTAAGTATTTCATTCAGAATAAAATAACGTACAATGCGCGTTCTAATTATTTATGAATTTAAAGTTTCTTCCTCCTGTACAATTTTTTTAAACATCCTTCACGTTAATTTAGAAAGTTCGTTTCAATCTTGCCAAATTGGTAAATGTTAGTTCAATTCCGAGTTTCATGTTCAATGCGGCTGGTAAAATGTTTCAACTCAGCTGAACAATAGTTGTATTGTGCATTGAAAGAGGGCTGTCGTCTTTCTTCGAAATTTTCGTCTGCTTAGAAATGCTGAAATCTTGATATCTTTGATTCGCGTTAATAGTAATTTCAGATAAATTCGAAACATGAACGGGTTTAAGGTAATTGCGGTTTCTAATATTTGCAATTTGAGTTATTACTGACGTATTATCAAGTATCAAACCTAACCTCCTGACTTCATAGATAGTCAATTGGTTTTGGCAACCGAGATAATTTTCTGAATAGAAATTTAGAATATTTTTACAATTTCTCTCCCATTCTAATGTAATGTTAATAAACACTTATCGTTTAGAATATATATTTTTAATTTTTTTTATAATCCACTTATTGAACAATTAGATCCACAGTATAAAATCCGCGATATATTTAGTGGAGTTGACAGTCCAGTTTGTTTCTATGATGTAATAGACACGAACAATTGGGTATTATGTAATATAAATAATAAATGTAAAATAATTATATATATTTACAATTTACTAATTCATGGATAAAGTTCGTAGGAAAAATTATTGCTATATTTTGTGTATTATATTATAAGGGTAATAATTAATTAATTCTTTATAGATTTCTTATATGTAATTTCAAGTATGTACTATGTCTTTATATAAAGCTGATCAAGAAATTCCTGATGCCCTGTGGATTATGTGCGGCAATCCCGGCAGTAAAACCTGCATCTTCAGCGCCGGATTCTCCAGAAAACTGCAGTAATAAACTTCAGGACAAAAAGCTTATCAGACCATCAGAACTTCCTATTTATTCTGCAGACGATTCATGCACCAGGCAGACACCATGGTAAAGCACAAGTAATTCAATTTTTTAAACAGTGTCTGTTCTTGGAATTTGTGTGGGAGGAGGGAGGGATCGTTGTTACTCTAAATATAATTTCTTTTTCTAAGATTCAGATAATTATCCTTGCAACTTATTCTTTTAATGACAATTACAATTTCCAAAAGTATTACAGCTGTAGATTTTTTTTTAGCCAGGATGATAATTGTCCACCTTCATACCTGGAGCAGGGCTTTGGAACAGTACGAAAAACTGTCAACAGCTTGGTTTCTGAATACTCAGCTATAACAAGTACAATTAGTAACACTTACAATACTGGACTTGAGCACAGTCAACGTACGTTATATTCAAATAAGTCAAATTGAAATTAATAATGTAACATTTATTCAGTATTGCATAAAATATTTAAAATCTTTGTAAACACACCATTGATAAGAATATTTTTGCACATTTCTTTACAGTTCTGTTAGACTACCTACAGGAAGAGAGCAACGTCCTACCACGATTGGGTGCTGTAGGAATTGGTGGCTTAACTGGCTTGATCTTTGGTTTAAGAGGTGGAAAATTTAAGAAATTAGTTTATTCTAGCACTGGGGCTCTTGCAGCAGGTGCTGTGTGCTATCCAAAACAAGCCCAGGAAGGTGTCGAACTAGCTAAGCATTATGTCAACATTGGCTACAACTTCATCTATGGGGGTAAGTAATTTTGCACAATTCAATTATCCTAACAAATAAATGTGTTACACGTGTTCATTAATAACAACCCTTATACATCCTTTAATTAATAATTCCATAAATCAGTCGATCCCTGCGTAAGCAAGCCTGTACAAGCTCAGCCCGAGTCCAAATGTTAAAATGATTTGCAAATGAAAAAGCATGGAGTATCAGGTACATAAAGTGCAAAAAGCTATTGCCCCTCCCTATCATTGTTTTATAAATGAATTGCAATAGTAAAAAGTCATGGTATTTATTGATTTTCTATTTCAGTAAAACCAGGAGATGAAAACGAATTGCATATCGAGTGGCCCGAATTTCCAAAAATTAAATTGCCGACGTCCCTCTCAGAATTCGTAAGTTTGGCAACTGACTCTGGAGCAGCTGCCATCGCAGCTGTCACCTCACTGGCGGGTAAAGCTTCGGAAACATTACAGGAATCAAAGAAAGACGTAGGTATCAAGTAATTTATATGAATAACCGATCAGCGTGCAATAACAAACGTATTTAAGGGTATGGATTTCTTTACAGGCAACGTCCCCGGATGATTCATCTAAATCAAAGCAAAGCTAAGAACTCCGTCTCATACAAAATGGCATCTACCGATGATTCCTAGGATCACTTAAAAAAAACTCCGGCGAAAACAATTACATAGTCCACTATAGTTTTACGAAGAGTCACCACACTGCAAAGAAAAAACATAAGTTGTAAAAATGATAAAAATGCTTCGTGGAAATACAAAAGGCATGTGAGGTACTAATTTGTGTAATTATTTATTGCCAATATTCCATTATTAAAATAACAATTCGAAATGTCAGAAAATTGGCGACACTTCGCTCCGTCCGAGTGTCTCATAATTATAACGAGGAGTTTAATCGAGTTGCCGCAAGATGTCGCGAGTCGAAAGCTGTCGACTGCCGAGAGATGGCACTGGCAGTACGTTATACCGGGGGTGGTGGATCGGCCGTAGCAGTCGTCAACAAAATCGATGATAGTCGTCGGAACGATAGAGCGGCCGAAAAAGTCTAGCGGTTGCCGCTCCGCGAAACGTGAGTGCTTTGAATATCGATCGGGAAAATACAAAAGAGTCGTTAGTGATCGAGTTAACGCATATACTTATAACTTCTCGCATAATCGTCTGTCGGCCTTTCGGGAAGTTCGCGAATCTACGGAGACTCCTGTCGCGCGTGTTGACTGTATGTTGTCACTGACCACGGAATCCAATAGTAAAATCAGCCTGCGAAACGTCCGTTTCATCTCGAGGTTCAACGGTGCGCTCACGCGAAACCGAAGATCCTCAAAGACAGGATGGCTGACCACAGGAAAATGTGAGTAGATCGATAAACACGCCGGTCCGAGCGGCCGCCATTAAACATCTGTAGTGTCTCGGCTGACTAGCGCAGTCGGCTCTACTCCATGCAATCTCATATCTTTAAACGTAGCATATCTATTAAAATAATGTGTGCATCTTGGTAAAAACAAATTTTAAGAATCTCGACTATGCTCTTTTTCGCGTGTTCCTGCATTTTGATTCTCTGACCGTCCTACATTATTCGCGGCATATTCAACGGCGATCCATTTCATTGGCTCAATTATTCAAACCCCATTGTGGCACAATCGATCTACTTACCGACACCCTTGACATTTCTTATAAATTCACGACCGAATTTCTTTCTCACAATTCTGGAATACAGTAGAGTTTATCAATCTTTCTTGTAACGCACGTTACCTTTAGGCGACTCCTTTGACTCGATCAAGATCAAACTTTCACTTTAGTTTGTTTGCGAAATAAAAACACGTTCTTGCATTCGCCAATCGTTATCACACGGCGAACGACCAAACTGGTCCAAATCGATTTACGAATACAAGCCACTTTTCGTTATTTCGCTCGCGAGAACGTTCGAGAATTTTCCCCCGCGTCATTGCTTAACTGACAGATCCGCTGCAATAACAGTTTGTGCTACTTAAAAGAAATTGCAGATCATTGGCGTGCACTCTTAAACAACCCAGCGTCATAATCATCATGAATAATATTGAAACTGGATTGAACGTAGGAGCTAGTGAGAAAAAAAAATAACGAAAAAAAAAAAAGAAATCCGTCGCACGAAGCGTTAAAAGCACCGAGAAAAATATCAGCGGTTGAACCCTGGCATTTAATAATTGATCGCTTTGCTATCAGGCAAACAGGAATGATCGATTCGCTGATTGTTCGACGTGGCTTTTAAAAAAGTTCCTCCTCGCCGTTTAAAATATCTAAAGAGTTAACGAATCCTCAATGACAGTCTACATAATCAAATAAGATTAATCCAACGTCGTTGGAATCTATCAGCGGTGCTGATAAACGATTATAATTAAGAGTCTGGTTTGCTCGTTACACCCGGTATAGGGAACTGTCGTCCGCAAGGGAAACATAATCAAGTTCAGCTAAGAAATTTCTGTGTGAGTGCGAACCAGCTGGAAACGGTGATAAGACACGTGAAGTGGTCTGCTGTTTCAGCATGGAGCAGGCTGTCCTTATCTTTTACGTCCGTTTTGAAATTAGGCTCGTTTCCATAGTTAACATAGAAATCGCCCTGACCCGTACAACGTGGCTTCGCAAGCAGACACGTCAAATCCGCGTTACGTGAAACGAGAGCGCTCGGAAATATTACATGGAATCTTGTATAATTTTCAGCTAAAGCTAATGTCACGGGATTATGCATGCTAGTGTCCTAGGACCAATGTGAATTGGACTTTGCATGCTGAACTCCTTGGTAGCTCCTGATGTCATCCAAAAAAATTGTTGGATCTTGTGCCGAATGGATTTTTCGACGGGATAGAAGGATCTGACGAGGGATCTCAGTTTCGAAAAAGAATCCTGAATGGGGAGTAGATGAACGTGGGAGAGAGAGAGGGAAAGGGTTGAGAAGTAAGGAGGGTGACGCTAGGAGAGAGGGGGGGAAGAGCCAGAACTAGAAGAGGGCCGGTCGATGTCGCCGCAAGGTCGCTACGTATCGACACTTTCTCTCCTTTCTCCTTTCTCTCCTATCCCGAGTCTCCCTTGAACCCAACGACCCACACCCGTTCATCCCTCGACTCGGATGCCCTTGCGGTCCTTTCTGCTCTCTCTGCTGGGTTCTGCCAGACGCTCCGAGGCGCTGAAGCAGTATGGCGAGACACTGCGAACTGTTCCTGAGCCGTTAGACAAAGGCAATTAGGGGGAGGAACGGGGGCAAAATTTCCAGAGGCTTGTAACACGGGATCTCTTGACTTTGAGAATTTTGGTCTTTCTTGTAGCTTGAATTTTCGAGGGTCGAAGGTCAAGGGCAGCAATCAGTGACGGAACCGGTCAGGTTCTCTCGGCTGGAACGAACGGAAGGAAGAGCCACGTTGTTTCGGTTCTCGGATGAAAACACGGCGGGAAGTTGAACAAAAGGATGCGCGAGGCCGTTTGGTAATGAGAGGCGCCCGAGCGACTTTCCTACAAGTACCAAGGTCGTATTTAATACTTTGGCAAACTCGAAGATGCGGCTTTTAGGTGAAGACGAAGTGGTAGCCGTATCAAAATTCGTTTTCAACAGTGTCTAAGGTGTAGCGAAAGAAAATTTTCAAACGGAAATAAAGTTTACAGAGTTCCTGTGAAAATATATTTTATTGGGGCAAGGAGCAGCCCCGGTAGAAAATCGGGACCTAACCTCCGACAAATGCCTGAAAAGATATTCAGGATATGAATTGGCAAGAGGTCGTGCTGCTTTAGAAAAACGTTTTAAGGGTCGAAGTCCTCCGACTGAGAAAACGCTTTATTCTCTCACCTTTGCCTTTTACCATTTCGTACAGCTGTGCGCCGTGCTCCGCTAGTTGCCTTGTACCGCCGTTCCCGAACGGAGGGGCGCTGCTGTTGGCGATCTCTGGAATACTGGCGGGGATTAATGGGTAGCGGTCCTGCTCGGTGATTGGTCGATGGGCGGTGCCCTCCGCTTGAAACTAGCCGAATTCGCTCGATTCGAAACATCCTCAGTTGCTTCGAGACCGTCAGACCGTTAGATTTTCAATTTGAATTCGCGTGTCGTCACGGGACGCCGGAATTGCGTCGTCCCTTCGCTTCTTCGTTACTTTTGCGCGCTTCTACGAGAGGCAAAGCCAAAATTAGTCAATACATCGTGTGCCTCGACTCCTTTATTCCGTATCGGTCGGATTATGCGAAGGGGTAAGACTCTTTCTCGGATGTTGACGAAAGACTGGTTACGAGGAGAAATATTATTTGCTTTGAAATTCTCTTTGAAGATATTTTCTTTTACACACGTTCCTTCCACACACACACTCACTCACTCACTCACTTACTCTGGCTTATTTGACTCGAGGATCTACTTCGCCAAGACAATACTTTAATCTTGAATTCCAAGCGGGTTTCACTCCAGCCTCAGGGTGGACATAATACAAATACGAATCTCGGTCAAGACCAAGGTAAACAGCGCATTGTACCTTTGTCAACAATATGTCAATGGTTGTCCCAAAAGTTTTCAACGGATTTCACAAGAAGCTCGTGTGTAGTTATCGACACGATTCTTTCTTACCGTGTAACAGACAGGCAAAAACACGATTGAAAGACACACTGGAATTGTCTACGCGTTGGCAGAACTTAAAGGGTGGTAGCAGTGTGATATTTGAAAAGTGACGGTTAAAAGTTTTCGCGAGAGAAAAGATCGGTTTAAAAAAAAAATATCAGGCGACACTCGAGCAAGCGACAAATTTAAAACGAAAGCTTATAGGAACGGGCCACGCTTCGTGAGACCTCGGGAAAAGAAAAGGTGGATTAAAGATAAATCTCCACGGGAGAGGAAAATTGTTCGCTGGAAGCTTTGATAGGATTAACTCCACTGGAGAGCTTCCGTTCAAAATCTTTTCGGGGTGGAGACCGACGGGGCGAATCGGCATGGGCGGAATTCGTCGAATGAATTTGTATAATCGCCGGTCGCGTCCAGGAAACTTTATCGCTTTCAGATCTGCGGTTAAGTGCGCCGAGAAAGCTCCTCGAAAGTTCTCAGCTGTTGGATCCGAGCCAACATTGGATGATAACCTTCGCTGCTGTGCTTCTCTTTCGCTTGGTCTGCTCTGTGTTCTTCTGGCTTTCCTCTCTCTTCGCTTGTCATCCGTCCGCAGCGGGTAACATCACCTCCAGTCTACTCACGCTCACCCGTTAGTCGTTCGTTTGACTTATTGTTAGTTTGTCTTTTATTCCGGGAAACTTCGTCCGGACGCGTCCCGGTAAACAGCCAATAAGGGATCCAATTTTTATATTACTGTAAACGGGGTATGACGTTTTGTAACGCGTCAGAATATTCATATTAGTCGGATATTTTATATATTTTTTTTTTTACATTTATTTAACCTAAAAGTCATTTCAAGCCTGCTACTTGGCTGTGCTCGTTATACAAATTTTTTTTAAACTCTAAATTCGTTACTCGACCTCTGAACTTTAGGGATTTCTCATTCGG
>JARQSV010000268.1:65889-80976 GCA_030142285.1 Calameuta idolon | reverse complement strand
TCTGTATTTTATCGATAAAGTTATTCGTTCGACTTGGTCCTTTTATGCTTGGTACTTTTTGCTCGTGTACTTCGGGCTTCGTGGCAGGTAAAAATAAGGCTGAGGAAAAGGAACGATCTGGTTCTCCCGTGAGGAATGCAGACGTTCTTGAAAGCTTTCTGGAGCAGGTTCAGAATTCTCATGTAAATTATTAACAAATTTGTATTACGTGCTTTCTGTAACGGGTGGACATTTTTTCAAGCTCCAAGTCAAATCGACGTTTTCACACTCGATTTCAGATACGAGTATCTCGAGCGAATTTCGCTCCAATTCGAAAATCTACCGGTGAACGTAGTTACGTCGACTTCCGCCAGATGTCTCGCCGCTCGCATAAAAATTCGCCACAAGGTAACCCGGTAACGTGAACGACCATGAAAAAGTAGAAAAAAAAAAATGAATTCTAGAGGAAGACAGAAGGCGTGGAAGGGGGGGGGGGGCAATCTCTTAAAAAAAAAAATGGAGGAGTCTCTTTGATGTCGGTTACACACAGCGTGGCATAGCCATTCCGTAAATCAAACTTAATGGGAACCTCACGTAGTTTAAATGGTAACGCGTGGCCCCCGAATTACTTGCGCGGCCCTGAAATCTTGACAAGTCGGCTTAATCGGATCTCGTAAACATGGAAACGCGAGGAATCGGGTTAAAAATGTGGATCGCGTATGGAATAAAATTTTGTAAACTCTCATTGAGTCACAAGGTACACGTAAGATTTGTAATGTCAACACGAAATTATGTAATTTCACTGTTGCTTGTATACATATATATATATGTATATATTAAGGCCGATTCTAAATGTCCTGAAAATAATTTGAAATTCGCATTGCCCTTGGAAACAGAGCCGAACGTAAAGTAAAACTCGTAACGGCAAGACGCTTATCCTTGAGTCGTTAAAATTTTCAAAAGTTTAAACTAGCAGCTTTTTCAAATTTCCCAACTTTCTTGTAGCCGCTGCACGCGTCAGTTTCGCTTCACCATTATAAATCGACTTTCCCTTTCACATCGTCCCGTGTTACCTTTGCGTCTTCCTGCCTCCTCAAACTTCGTCCGTCCTTCCGGAAGCCATCGCGGACCATAAGATTCCCCGGTACTTTTCGAGCGTGTCGGACAGTCGCCATTTAAAAAAAAAAGATTATCGAAGCACGTAAATCCCGCTGTTAAATTAGTTCGTCCGTCTGCCGTTCGTCGCTACTGCATCCTTTGCTGCCTTCGGCTGAACCCGCCGAAACTGCAGCTGTTTTAACGGCTCCTTAAAGATTCAAATAAGCTCGTGACGTCAGCCGCGCCTTCGAACCCCTGCGAGTCGTCGAAATCTTTGAACGATTCGTGACGCATCCTCGCCAGCGGCACAATTACATGTGTGCGCAGCCGAAGGATCGACCGGAGACGTCCCAGGCCGCCTTAAGTGGCAGTTCGATCTTCGTAACGTTTGCTTTACCGACATCCGGCACGCGCATGCGCATTCGGACGAATTTAGATAAATTTTTCATTCCTCTTTGACATCGAGATAAACGGGAAATCCAACTGCCGAGGTAGTTCGCGCGTATACGGGGTGTCTCGGAATTACCTGATTTCAGGGCTACGAATTTCGTCCGATCTTTAGCTTTGATATGGAAATTTTGTATGCGACGGTTAATCAACCAATTTCTCTATTGGATTAATCCGTTTCCGTTTGCGAGCGCATTTTTGTCACCTTCGTCCTTTCTTCGCTCGAGTCCATTTACATAGCTGCTTCGTGTCAATGAATTATCCTAGTCGCGAAAATTTTTTATGTACATATCGTCTACTGTCCACTTGGTTAATTTTTCAATGGCAGGATCGGACGTACCTTTTGAGCCTGAGACCAATTCACACTAGGCCAAATCGACCGAGTCACTTCGTCCATGGACCTTTTGACATTGTCTTTGCAGGAGTCTTGTATATTGTGCTGGTGTAAGCACGTCTTGCGCAAGACCTTGCTGCCGGTGCTTTTGATTATGGTTTTCGATAATGGTCTGGAAATGATCCTGGTAAACGGGTAAACAAACGAGTAATATATGTGGGTCGCTAAGACTTTACCTACGGCATACATAGTGATGCATTAAATTTGCCATTTTCGTCCTATAACTTGAACACAGTCGAGGATCAGTCAAGGACTCAGCCACGGTCCTTCGTGACCAAAGGACGTTATTCGCGGAGTCTCAAAACCCCCGTAAATTCGAATGTCCGTGTAGCCATTTGGATTTCGGCCATAAGGACGAATTAATAAAATAGTTCGAGCCATAGAAATCGGCAAGTTCGAGTCGTCCGAACGTAAACGCGGGTTACGAGCAAAGGATACATTTTGCTCGGCGTATCTGTCGGAGGTCATAAATTCGGTAATAAATAATGCGACGAATATTTTTTTTTACGAATCCGCCGATTCCATCGATATTCACGTCGTACGCGAGGAGAATCGCTCGTAAGCGTCGAGGCTGTAATAAACAAAAATATCCTGCTAGTGTCGAACGTAGCTCGAGCGGAAGATCGAATAAATTTTTCATCGGCTCCAGTCAATTTTACCGGCCAAGAGCAACAAACAGCCGAGAAACCGGGCATAACCCTTGCAAAACGTCATTAAACTCGGGAGAATCTCATCGGGAAGGACGTCGGTTAGATAAATATTCACGGTACCTTCGAAACAGCCATTTCAAACTGCGACCGCAGTTTAACGATATTTCCTAAGTTTAGAAGGCGTCGGGACGCCGTCCTGCCTCACGTCGATTTACGTATCTGCCGATACATCGCAGACACCCTGGCCGACTTTACGCGTCTCTTTGTTTCTCATACGAACGTCCACTAGTCGCTCGCAGCGACGTTTGCGTGCACTAACGGAATCAAATCTCGCGCATGCGCAGAACTCGCTTTTCTCGTTGCACGTGTTTTTTCTTGCCCTTCCTTCGTTAATTTTCGTCGAACGACCCTGTAGCCTCGTAAAATTTATATTTCGGACTGATCAACTTTTACGCGAGGAAGCCGGATGTTGTCATTGTCACAACTATTTCGCTCGTCGAATATTTACGATCGATCGAACGATCGTCGATCGATTATCGCGATACTGTTAATCGAGAATGAGCCACGCGTCTTTATACTCACCTTTCGTATTTTACATAAAATATTTTCGCATACCGCGCGAAGCATATTTCCGTCTCGTCTTGTTTACGCAATCTCTATCGATCGTTGGGAAATAACTTTACGATGATTACACTGACAAATTCATGATTTTTTAATTTAAATAACGCGCCGAGTCTCCCCTTCCGAGAATCCTATTAATAGTCAACTCTACGTGCATCCGTGAACGAGACTCTCGTCGTACTCCGCCTGCCATTCTCCGGTGCTGCCACCAAACAGGTTTATCGGCACACAATTTTATGGCGTTTCATGGGATTTTCTACGGAACAAACGACACGCCCGTTAGGCATATATTATACAGAGAATTCTCGCCACACCCTTTTCACTAGCAGCGAAACGTCGGACTATCACGCCGTGACAATAGACGCTGAAGAGAATGTGTTATGACTGCCCGATGAAATTCCACAGTCCATTGTTTCTCTTGCAGTGCTCGTGTACGAATGGTCTCCATGGCAACCGAACCTAACCTAACCCACTGACTGTACGTTGTGTCTCGTTCCTTAATATAATAACGTGCTATTTCCAATTTCATTTACTGCTCTGTCCCACGACCTCCATATACATATATATTCTTTAATAAATTCCAATACATGGAATCGAACCGTTGTAGAAATTATTGCATGATTTCCTGGCCAATTCCACAGCGAACGAATGATTTGATACGAATAACAAAATTGTAATTTGCTCGTTAATCGTTTGTAGGACAAAAATAGTACGCACTAAATTTAAAATGGCACCTTCCCGCCTCAGGTCCGTGTTGACGATGTCACTAAGTCAGTAAGTTGCCAAAGCACGTTGGAGTAGCATACAACGGGTGTCTCATTGGTTTGGCTCGGTTGCTGTTCTTGGCTAGAAAACCGATTGGCGACTATAAATACGATTGGCGAACTAGTTCCGCTTCGACAAGAGCAAAACTCGGTGATTTGCAAGAAGCTTCCTTGCTCTTGAAATTTCGTGCAGCGATACGTCTCTGTACCGGCCGTTCCGCCCTCTAAAAATTGTCTTCCCCTGCCAGCGTCGTCAGCTGTAGACTCTGGCACGTAGGGGAATCCCTGGAAATTCAGGTCTGGGCGTCCCATGTCGTTCTTATTGTCAGTTGGAGTTCGCGCGCACGGGAGTCCTGAACTTCCTGTAATTGTAGTAACGAGCTTAAACTCTAGATTGGAACTGGGGGGGATTTGAATTGACCTTGTACGCCGTCCCTTGTAGATATCCACCCGATAGATTTTATTAATGGAGAATCCTCAACGACTTTTTACGTCTGTGGTTGCGTTGTACATGGGTCGCAAAGCTAAGTAGCATCTTCCTTGCGAGGATTTCTCGAAAGTTGTCTATTAATAGTTGACAGGCGGTAGGCCGTCGTTGACTCCTCGTTCAGACTGCCGGTCGTGAGTAAAATTACCTTCAAAAAAAATAATTCTGCTGTTCGATTCCGTCGTGACGGTTGTCGTTGAAAGATCGAGAGAAATTTCGAAAACGTAGAAAGGTTGCAATTTCTTGCGGCGCTTAGGTTCGAGCGATTCGATATTTTTTACGATGGCGGAGTTCGCGTGACTTTTTGGCACATTAAAAATTGCCTGGTTACGGGCATCCGTTATTTTGTGAAAGGGCTCCCCCCGCGGTGGCTCGGGAGAATTTTATGAACCCTGTGTCTGTCTTTGTCTTATGCACGTCAGTGCCTATGGGTTCGTCTCTCTCGCACTCGCGGCGGGTATAGCCAACGTTTGAAATTCGAACGGTTTCTTGGCTCTTTTCGGTAGATCGACTTGGCCGCTTGGCTCGAGTGCACGAGAAGGGAAAAATTCTTTAACTTTTTGGCAATATCAGCTTTGCCAAGTGATGACATTTAATCAACTGCCAATGATCGCATGACAGCTGTCAATTTCTGTCTTTGGACTTTCAATCGACGTGGGTCCGCGTCGCGGTAGCGTGTGGATTTCGTCAGAGCTGGAAGTATATGGCGACGTCTGTGAACTTGAGGAATTCGACTGGTTCCGCCGAGGACTTGTTATTGTAAGTGAAAAATCAAGCCGTGCCGTTGATCCTTGCTGCGTTATAAAACTTACGAATGACCGATCGACTGTTCGTGGATTTTTCGAAAATGTTGAACTGTATTGAAATTTGGATTTTTATTACGGGTCCAATAGTTAAGCAGGTCAAATACCAAAAAACCTGTCTCCGGGTGTAATTCCACGCCTTCGCGATTTGCAACTCGTTTTTAATTCAGATCGATCTTGATCGAATCTCGTGGTTCGTTCATTGCGAAATTTAATGACAGAAAAAAAAAAACGAAATTCGAATCGACCCACCGTCAGCGCCTACACGATTTTCGGATCTCCCGCTACAAATAATAAAAATACAAAAACTCGATAATCTGACTGACACGCATTATAGTCTCGGCATGACGGATCGTCGTGGCAATGAAATTCTCGTGCGTCTCGCTTTAAAATTTCGAATGAAATAATAAAATGAATACAATAATTAAAAATATATAATTCAGCAGCGAATATGCCGCAATGGGCCGAAGCCGGAAATCCAATATTTTTCAAGGCCAAGGCGAAAGTTTACGATGCTCGCGTGATGTCATCGCGTGACGTAAAGGTAAACCCAAAAGGAGGCTCGTCCACTTCGGTGACATCGGTGGATTTTTGTTTTTCAACTGTCCTTCGAGTAAATACAAATATTTTGTCTGTGAAAATGCGATTTCTTGGAGTGACGTCATCGATACTTCCGATCACAAGAATTCGAGGTGCATTTCGGTAATTTCGCGGTCCGATCGCCGTAAATTTTATCCTCGATTCCAGAAATTCCTAAACGCTCGAGAACCTTCCGGAAGCTTCTAGAAGCTTCCAGAACCTTCGACGGTTCGTGAAACCGACGGCTCTTTCGCGTGAGAGTTTTTTTAGCGATTTTTACAGATTGCCAAGATAAGGGCATCGGTCTTTGCCAACCGGAGTCACGATCTCCAGAGAGTCACAGGATCGTACGGTCGGATGTCCAACGCAGAACCTTGGCGACTGCTCCAATTTCTTTTTCTCGTGACGACGACGAAATGCTCGGATATGTAAAAACAAATTCTCCTTTTTTTCCATCCTAAAAAAGTTCAATCTTACAATAAAAAAAAGGATAAAAGATAATCCTTTGTGCAAAAATAAAGAAAAAAAGCGCTATCACAGCGTACAGCGTAATCGCTCTTTTTATTGCTTCGATTCAACGACTCACTGTACTCGATCTTTGAGCTAAAAGCGATTCAAAGAGTGTTTTGACTTTCGTCAAAAATCTCGTTCGAAAAGTACAAAGAAACGAGACCGAAGAAAAAAAAACTCCACGTTTTCCAAGATTATTAAGTTTAATGGCTGCTATAAAGTGTGTCTCTCTCTTTTTTTTTCCATCTTGCTCTCTACGCATTTTCATACGTGATTTGATCGAGGTCGCGTGGCGACTCGCATGGCATTTTCATGAACTTGAATATTTTCGAAGATGCAAACGAGGGAATATATATATATATAATTTTTAAATTTATTTCATATTTTTTTGTTCTTAACACTTTTTCTTTTTTTCTCTCTGTTTCACGAGTTATCGAGAAATCTGCGATCGCAGCGAAGTGCGCGTGGGCCTTGACCCGATAGAGCCGCCGCGAACAGCTGACAGCACGTAGTTGACAGTTGACAGCCGAGGGGCATTGGGATAGCGAGAAGTAACACTGGAAGCCTTTTTGATTTATGTTTAAAGTTAAATATTTTCATGTAAATTCCAGGCCGTTATCGCGGGAGAACAAAGAGAGACGACGAGTAATCGCTACGAGTCTTTGCTGATACTGTAAATTTATATATAAATTTCCAGCGCAGCTGTCGGAAAGTTTTACAAAGATTTATTCACGAATTTCGCGAATAGTCTGACAAATTTTTTTTTGTAACGTCAATTGCACCAATATATGATATATTTAGTGGGAATTTAATTAAAAAAAAAAAAAAAAAATTAATTCATCGCAACAATTATTATCACATCTGGCGCAACTAGGCTTAATCCCTCGATTACGAAAGATACGAGCAACTGGGATACATTTTTCTTACAAATTAAATTAACGATACAATTTTTCGACGTGCAATAAATTTACTGATAAATCATCGATTAATCAATCCCGATAGAATTATTCCACGACAATACTGATTAGCCTAATCTCTCCCGACGCTTTGTTCGGATTCTCGAAGCAATACTCGCTGCCTTACCGATTGCGCAAGTACGACCAATCTCGAGCTGGGTTTTTACTTCGCGACGACTTTCTACCACGGTGTAAGTTTGCTCCATTAAATTTTCACAAACGTTCGGATCGGCAGGGCCGTATCGATTGGACTTTTAAATGGTATCTAAAGGGAGCCCCCCGGCACCTTTCGCGAAATAATAAAGACTGATCCTCGCAAAGAGTAACTTTAACCTCATTTTTAGCCTCGATCGTAATTCTATAAAATTAATGATATAATTAAGAATCAATATTTAATCCGCCGTCTGATTGACTTTATGCTTGTAATTATAATTTATTCCAATCGTATAACCGATAATGACGATCATCGATACGCTTTCTGACAGCCTGAAAAATCCGCAAGTAGTCACAGTCACGAGGTGGACAGACGCGCTGCTTATACATATACATAGATATAGTGACACGTATTAGACGGCAGTCGCAGATGTGACTAACTGGACGGCAATAACTGGAACGCATGTGAGGGCAACGAAATCGAAGGTTAAAATTGAAAAGAGTAGCGTGCCGTGTGTGTGTGTGTATATATATATATATATATATATATATATATATATATAGGTGAATCGTTATGTCAGGTTATTTTGAAACGACAAAGTAGTTCGGGTTCATTGAGACGCGACATAAAATTATCATAAGACAGTTACGCCTTCTTGAGATTGTCGTTTTATCAAAAAAAAGTCTTCTTTATCGTACAAGCACAGTTACGCTTTTAGGTGTCCGACGGTTTTACGACTTTTCGACTTGCCGAGCTGCTCGTGCTTCGCCACTGGAATTCAATCCCGCGTAACAACGTCATTAATTAGTACAGGTATAAAAAAAAATTTTCAAACTTTTTCTTACAAGCGACTCTTAAGAATTTCCAAAAAGTGCAGACTATAGTTTAGGAAAAAAAAAAACGAAAAATTACTAAAAAGCAAAATCGCTACGTGGCACAAGGAGGAAGTATTTCGTCCCGAGAAGTGACGTCACTCAGCCTCGATCCTACTCTCGATTGAATTCACCATCTTCGTCTTCCTCGACTTCCGGTTCCTGCGACATTTTTCTTTCTTCCGCCATCCACGGCGCACGCGATGCAAATAGACTCAGGCTGGTGCGGACCGATGCAGTCCAAGACAAAAGACCAAGAAAGGACTTTTGTTCAGGTGCAAAGTAACCCAGAAATGTATATATATATATATATGTGTGTGTGTATGACGCACGCGAAATGCTTCCTTGAAAAGCGCCTGTATGTATAGAAAAGCGTTAACAGAGTTCGTGAAAAATTTTCCCGCCCCAGAAATCAGACAAATTCAGAGGCGATCGGAAACGTCGAATCGTCATAGAAAAATATCCGTAGACGCAGGACTTAATGGATGCATCATGCGGAAGTGCATCCACGCATACCGTGGAGTGCAGGCATGTGCAGATTATACGATTGCGTAATTGCACAATCTCACGGAGTTCCGTCGAGTACACAGAAAGCTCACAGAAGAGGATGCCGGTATCGCGCGTAAGGATAACGAAACTGGAGAAACGGATACGCGTACGTAGGTACGTGCCGCACATAGGCGTGTGTCGTTCGGATCGGGCGAGGGGGTGGGTGGGCGGGTGGGCGAATATTATCCGCGCAACGATACGACGGTTTTTCATTACGTGCCGACTTCTTCCTCTTAGCCAATCGGTTCACGCGTCTGTAAACAGAGTCTCTCGCTGTAAACACAGCCCGTGCAAACATAACTGTCAGTTTACGTCTTTGGGCTTTTCTTCGTAATTTACGTCGATTACGATGCTCCTTGTACAATTGCGCTCGTTACCCGTTAACAATTCCGGTGCCATTCGGCAACTTCTTACACGGCCAAATGTTGCACGTGCGCTTCGTACGCGGTTGGGCACAGTTTGGACAGATGGATTTTGCAATTTTTATTTTATTTCATTTTTTTTTTCAATTTTTTTTAAATTAGGGTAATGGATCTCACGTCGCGCGCAATCGAGCGTAACTCAGAGGGCGTTTCGCGTGTGATATAATTACGAAGAATTAAAATTTTCGTATTGACTCGTACGTCGCTCTCGCGACGCGACTCCGTTACTTTTATTTGTACGTCTCGTGGCGAAACTTCAAATCGGGAGGAAGACACTGGCTGTTAAATCTGGTCTAATCTCGACGGTAGCTTCACGGTGACTAATGACGAATAGCTGCTGAAAGTTTTACGACTGGAAGTCACGCTAACTCGACGTACGTACGTATGTACACGGAGATAAACTGAACGGTGAATAGTCATTGCGTGAGAAAAAGAGAAGCGTAAGAGTTTGCAGTTGCACCGGGGGACTTTATTAGGAAGGGGAGAAGGGCGTGTGTTACATGCGTATGTGTGTTGGTATGCACGGACATGCACGGACATGCACGGACATGCACCTGCCCAGGATCCACCGACGCAGTAACGCGAGGTTAATTGGCTCAATTGAATTAAGTTCGTTTGGTATTTTGATCGTCGCAATTCCGTAATTGTCAACGCTCGGGACGAATTAACGAATTGAGTCTAGTTAACGTGTGTCCGCCGTGTATAATACGTAGGAGAGGAAGAAGGTAGCGGACCGTGGATGAGAAAAGAGTCAAATTCTCTATTGATCCAGAAGATTCGGAGTGACTTATTTTACTTGGGTTATGCGCGCACGTACAGAGATATTACGTAATGGTACTATTGTGTCTCCGTGGTAGAAGCTTCTGGCCGCGAGTGTCTCTAGACATTATTTCGCAGGGGGGTTATGGGTAATTTTAAAAAGAAAGACAGCTCGTTACTTATTTCGCATGAGGGATCGGTCGTAATTTTGAAAATAAAAATACAGCTCGTTACCGGTTTCTATGGAGGATCAAAGGAGAAGAGACTGAAGAGAGCAGACGACAGACGCCATTTTTTTTCGGCATTGGTTATACCACGGGATACGGGAGAGTGTATTATTTTCTTAAGAAAATTTTATCAGGCGAAGAAAGGCTTTGTGGATTCAATAGGTGGTCTAAGTGAGTTTATTGATTACAACAAGTCTCGACGTGTCCTGCCGGCGACTCGGCCTGCACTCGTCTGCTAGTCTCCGCGAGTCTGCGAGTCTCTGCCAGTTTGTTAGGCTCCGTCAGTCGGGCAGCGTCTGGGCAAAGAGGAGGGCGGGGAGTGCGGCGAGTCCTGGGTATAGCAAGTTGCTGTATAAATACAAGCGATTCGACCGCACGCGCTTCAGTCAGCTTCGGTCTCGTCGAAAGGCCCCCCCGAGTGTTTTTGTGTGTTTCTCGATTCGATTGTTTCCTTTATTTGCACGAAGATTTGAAATTGCAATTAGAAATCGTAAGCGAGGAACAAGTTGGTGCGCGCGACGGAATCTTTCGGGCGAGTCGAAAAAGAAAAAACATGGAGGGAAGAATGAAAACATGATTTCAATATTACGAGTGAAGGTATACATTAGAAAAGGTTACAGTTGGATTCGCGAGTCGTTTCCTCTGACAGATCGCATCGGTTTATTCTCGTTGTCTGCTAATGGTGGAAAATACACAAAGTGAAAGTGCGCCTTAAGGAAGAATCGTTAAAGCCGAGATACTCTCTCGCCAGTGCAGTGTCGAATATTCTGTTATTCACTTTAACTCCAGTGATCCCTCCTGTCTCCGACGCCGACTGCCCATTTCGTTTGCTCGTTATCGTTCGTCGCGCATTTCCCCTCCCCCGTTAGTTTCGTGACCTCTTTTTCTCCGCGTCCAAAAGTGTTTTCAGTGCGTCGACGCGCGCTCGATTTTTCGTCGAGCCGTCTCGAATCGAAACTCGTCTTTACGGTGATTTTATCGCTGCCGATAAGGATTACTTTGTGTACATTTGATTAAGACCCGTTTTTCATTGTTTCCAAAGTGCCTGTTTTATTCGGATTTCCTCTTTACGCTCGAATCGGCGTCTGACGCTTCGATGTCTCGATGAAAGTAGCGTCGTAAGAAATTCGAATAGTTAACGGTCACTGGGAAAGCCTCCGTTAAAGCGACAAGATCGTCAAGAGGTTTTCTCCTGCACGCGGAGTCAACCGGAGGACCGAAAGTAACGGTAAAGAATGCCAGGATCATCGCGGGAACGATAGATCGGAGTCGGCAGATAGAAAAAGAAAAAAAAAGAGAGAGAGAACCCACTGCGCTTCGAAAGAAACATGTCACTGCCGTAGTAACTGCTTCCTTCACGCATGTCATTTCCCAATGAGAAACACGATACTTCTGAGAAGCGTAATGAGTGCTACGATTATGGAAACTCCGTGAGTGATTTGCGGGGGTACAGTTTAGGACATTGAGAAAAAAAATCAAATAAAAAGAACAACAAGATCCAAGAGAAAAGAAAGCCGTGACCGATTACGCTCGCGCCGAGATAGTATGGAAAGCGCGATGTACATAACGGAGTCACAGAACAACAACCGGGCAGCCGGTAAATTCACGTCGACGGGAAATATACCGTCCCTGGTCGAGGAATCGCTGACGGAGCAACGACCAGATCAAGCGCAGGAACAACGGGAACGGAAGCCGTCGAACGAAGACGAAATAGTTTTGCTAGAAAAAGCCGAAAGTATGCATGCGATCGATATAGAAGATTCGAGAAGACGCATCTCTTCTCTGGTCGAGGAAACTTTGGCGCAGCAAGATCAGCAGCGACGGGAAGTCGATGACGCGAAGGAGGACCCAGGCCCGGATCAATGTCTCACCGAGGATCAGGACCTTGTCCAGCAACACAATTCAAAACTGGACGTATCTTTGAAGCGATCGATACCTTCCTTGGTCCAGGAGACGCTGATCAAGAGCAAGGAAATGCTGATGGAGGACGATCGAATGGAGATAACGTCTAGAAGATCCATACCGTCCCTGGTAGAGGACGCGATGATCCAGCAGCGCAACAATTTCGATAGGAGGGACCAGCAAAGTGCACTGATGGGATCCAGGCCGTCTCTAGTCGAGGAGTCCATAGCGCAGCAGCAGAATAACTTGCAGAATTTCGAAAGAATCGAAAGGGAGTCGCGCAGGGACGATTCGTCGAAGGAAAATGATCCGCCTGGGGATTTTGAAAACGTGAAACTTCGAGACAAGGAAAAGAGCCTCGAGCCAAAGCGGACACTGACGAAGGATTCTATCCTAGGAAGTTCCGTGCCGTCGCTCCTCGAGGAGGATCTGAATGATTTCGATCAGGCCAATCGTGATAAGATACCAAAGAGCAAAGCGCGTCGACACAGCGTCCTGGACGATCTTCGCGCACGAAGGGACTCCCTGTTCCAGCGCGCCAGAAGGGCCAGCACCTTCGACGAGGGAAAGACCAGCAAGAAGGACAAGAGTCTGATCGAGAGCGAGGAGAAGCGTCGGAGTAGCGACGACGGGCGTCGCGGCTCGGTCTTTTACGTGTCCGACGATCTGCTCGAGGAGAATCAGGAAGCCGTGGACGCGGAGGCGGCGGCAGCTGCCGGACTCGCCGAGCGCAAGGGGAGACGGAAATCTTGGCATCCGCTGGCGAAGCCACCGAAAATCGATCGCAAACGTCGCAAGGGAGTCGCCGGTGTACCGCAGGTTTCCGAACCTGGCGGCAACGACGGAATTTACGTCAGACAGAAGAGACCATCCTGGTGGAATATATTCGTGCCAGACTCCGTCAGCAGGTAAACACACTTTGAACGCCTTTTTTCTTTTTTTTTTTTCTATTGCTCAATTCGATTTTTCTACGACAGTCGCTCTCGAGAATTTATGGTAAATCGCGAGAAGCGCCTCCTTGCGATTATAATGTGTACTTACGCGGGAGGATCCATTTATCTTCGATAAATTCGTAAATTTCAAGATAATCGTTAACACCTTCCCGTCCAATGAATCTTACCTCGGTATACAAGAGTTAATATACGCGATTCGTATGACGTGCCTGCTTCGCTCCACGTACAACATATGACTAATCGCGAGTGGGGAAATATCGAATTAGAGAATACGAAGGAGTCACTATCTGGGGATTCCGCGATCGCCTTTCCGAATTCCCAGTGAACGCAACGAGGATGCTCTGCTGAATTATTTAATCGTAGTCATGAAGTCCAAAGACATCGCGAATCCTCGCGACAGGGTTTTAGGGTTCAGCGAGAAAAATCTTTATCGCAGATAACCCAGCGCCAGACTTCGTTGCTTCTCGAAGCGTCTTACGATTTCACCGCAATGGACCAAACCGGGCGAAATGTCGCGTTTTGTAAACGGCCATGTCCGCCTTCGATGGTTAAGGCTGCGCGTTTCTTTTCCGCTTTGAGAATCGGCCAGTCATGGTATTGCGACTCGAGTCACGTCCGTTGCTTTTCTTCTTTCTTCCCATCCGGCTCCTTTCTCTCTTCTTTCTATTCTTCCATCCTTGACTATCCCCCTCCCCCCCTCTCTCTCTCTCTTTACTCACGTGAACTCGCAGATGACTGGAGTAGAATCGAGCTGAGAGTCGAACGAAGTCGAGGCACGTCGACTGCAACATCGACTGGCAAGAGATGTAGGCGATAGATTAGGTCGCTGACCTTCCAAGCTGAAAGCCACGCTAGATAGTACGTACTACAAGGAGTCAGTACGTACTACATTCCGTACACACTGTGTTATAATAATCCACCTAGTTCTCTGTTGTCTTGTTTCAAGAACACACGAATATCAGACGTATTTTTAGGTACAAGTGTGAGGGACATTTTTTTCGAATTTACGAACACCCACGCTCCCGTCACCGTCGTTCCCTCTGGTCTCTGTTCTGCCTATCTTTAAAACCCACGAACCAGCAGTTCCTTTCGTTCAGCCATACCCAACGCGTATAAAACTCACGATTGGCATTGGCGGCAAATAAGGTGGAGTCGAGAACACGTGACACGTACCAGCCACAAGAACAGGGCTTTGCCTCCCTTTGTCCGCCGGCAGGCCCCCCATTGTGCAGACGCATTTCTATGAACATGTTACTGGCTTACCAGCTGGCCTTGTCGAAGGACGGTAGATCTTGAGTCTCCGATTTCCATAACTAGGGGATGACCTTTCGACAGTCGTACGATTATGAATTCACAAAGACCGAAAAGACACAAAGAGTCTTGACGGCGTCGATAGCACTTATCAGTCATTAAGAACAGTTTGGATGATCCAATGAGAAACGTAATTACCGATTGGTTCGATATCTATTGATTACGACTAAGATGTCAATTGGCAAGTCGTCGGATGTCTGAATTCCTGTTACCGACTGATTATGGACTAGAAATATAAGTATTTTAATTTCAGAATACATCATAGTCATTGGTACGTGCCTGTCGCACATTTTCATTAGGAATCGATAATTATCGATCACCCGTACTCGATATTGATATCGTATTAAAAGAGAGCTTAGACGATTAAGAAAAATTTTTCTTTATTAACGCATCAACAGCTGATAATTTAATTCAGGTGAATCATATAGATATTTATTATGGCAATGACACGTGCCCGTTATCACGTCAACGGGGCGATCGTTTATTTGGAAATTAATAGCAGATTTTTCGACTGGTAGACATTGCTAGGAATTATCGAAACGAGACTTGAAACGACAGAATTTGAATAAATTAATTTTAAGATCGGCCGAAACGGCCTTCCGGGGTTCCATTAGGAAGATACCGATCACGTGTTATTTTCTTACGATCAG
>JARQSV010000268.1:35242-45245 GCA_030142285.1 Calameuta idolon | reverse complement strand
TGCTCGTTTCGTTTAATCGCACGATCGAACATCATCTCTCGATGCATCTCTTTGAATCTTTGATCAGCTGGACCGAGAAATCTGTCTTATCTTTGTCGTGATAAAACTGATTACAGCCGAGATGAATCGAATAAATTTTTCTTCTTCTCTTTCATCCTTCTGTCACTCGTATTTCGTATTTCGACGTTTCCCACGTTTTAATTGATTTTCATACGAAATCCTGATAAGGTCATGAAAGGTTGCTCGGATCGAGCCTCCTTATCAGAAAGCTTAAAATCAATTGTCTCTTTGTTCAGATCTCACGTTAATTCAACTATACCGGGAACGAGTGTTGACCTTGCAGGGAACCTCGATCGAAAGGAAAATACGATGACAGTTCAGAGATAAAAGTCGAAAGGAAGAATTCTCGCCTCGTCGCGTCGACCTCGACTTCCTAATGTTTTTAAATCTCCATTCGTGGATCCCGAAACGAATTTCTATACGATTTCGCCTACGTGATCGTAATTTTTCATTGTCACGAAATTCAAAATCCACGATCAGTCTCTCGGTATGGTCGAGACGCGCGTGCCATTTTAAACGGAATTCCTTAAGCTACCAAAGTCAGCGGGACGAGGCGGGGACGCTTACGAAAACTAAGGAAGTCTAAGGAAGAAAAAAAAAATGGAGCACGATCAATGTTTTTGGTACTGATCACGATCAGTAAAAAACAAAAAAAGTGATACCGGCAACGATTGCTCACGAGGCAAATTTGTCTCTTTGTCTGAATTGTTGACATTCCGGACGATCAGCTGATAAAGGCACCCTACGTAAAGCTCTACAGCATCTTGAAGACCTCGAGCGCATCTGCAGACTCTGAACAGGCCCAGGATCCCGAGGTACTCCTCAAGGCCTAGAATCCCAGTCCAACTCCACGTTCCACACTGTCAATACATATGTACAATATATATGTATACATCACACACGCTATATGTATACCCGTTAAACAATCAACAAAAAAAAATCATTTTCACGATACCGAATGTCCATTAGCAGCCAATTCGCCACCGAATCATGCTTTCTGCGTTCGCACTGACTCCACGTGAAAAAGACATTACTGTGCTAGCTGCACCGAGTAGTCAATGTTTTTGTGTAGAATGATCATTGTTAACGTGAAACGTTTATCTGTGTCGCACCGAAAACCAACGACGAACACGTGCATCATTCCTCTAGCAAATTCAGACACGCGGGCCAAGCCGAACCTTCCGCTGCGTCACTTTGATTATTACGCTTCGCGATTGTCACCAGTGACGATCGATATATTTCAATTGTCCTCGAGCAGATTGGTTCGGCTGTATTCTTTTAATTACGGAATCAAGTTCTTCGTATTTCGATGCTCCGCGCGAGCAATGACCATTTTTCCTGTATTTTATTTCGAGAGAGGAAGTTTTTGCGTTATGTATTTTTTCTTACGTTTCGACACGCAGGGCGGTGAAGGGGGGAGGGGGGGACGACGATGACGAAACTTTTAGCTTCCCAACCTGTTTGGCCTACGGCCAACCGAAGCTTTTTACATTGGCTTTACTCCTCGCAATATCTAATTATAGCTGATCGTTTCCATAGAAACTTCACTTTATAGATATCGTCCTGGCGATGCTCTTGCACGCGTAAACAATGTGATAGTCCTTTATTTCTGTAGCGCCATTTTTTTTTCTTTTTTTTTTTCAAATTGACGTTAGGTTTCTCGTGAGTGTCCTTAACGGATTTGATTTACGAGCGTCGAGCGAAAATTTTGTAAGGATCCGTAAGCTGCTGCGTACCTCTTGCGCCACAAAGGTCGTTCGAAGAGGATGACCTTCCAAGGTTCATAAATACCTGGGTAACCTCTTTGTCTCTTGGACCCCCCTCCCCCGTTTTTACTCTTAACGCACCTCATGGCGGTTTGCACCGTTAATATCGTCATCTTTATTTTTAACGTTTATTCTCCTATGCTCGTATAATGATTTTTTTTTTTTTTTTCACGAGACGATCCGCCAGGATTATCTTTACTGACGATGCGTTGTTTTTTTTTCTCAATAAATATCATTCGAATTGCATTTTTGCATGTTGGACGTGCTTCTCCGCACGAGTCGGTATCGCGCGAGAAATTTGTATAGCTCCGTCGAAGATTGTCCAATCGGATCCTGAGCGACTACGTGACTCGGCTCATTAACGAGTATCTGGCGGAACTTTGGAAAAGGCGACCTGTTAACGTTTATGGTATGGTCAGATGGAACTCACGATATCAGCTGATACAGGGAGTCTCCATTGACGTTCATGGCTCTCGAGTAATATACAGTTATTTGAATTTATAGTGGGAAGACATCCCCGCAAAAGGGGGGGGGGGGGGAGGGTTTACGATTTAGGTAATAAACCAAATTGTCCCGTACGATTTTTGAGGAGCGTAATGTTATTTTGAAAATTTCTTTTATTATCGGAAAACCATATTTGCGAAACGTAACCGGCGCTTCAAGGGAAAAGGATTTCGTATCTCGACTCGACAGCTTCGAAGTCCGTTCGTGAAGCTGCCGTGGTCCTTAGTCATCCGTTAGGGAGGTTCGATGGGTTTAAGATACAGTCGCGTCGCAGAATCCGTTCACATCGGACGGTCTCGAAGCGACGCGTAAAATCCGCGAGGACATCGTCCAATAAGAAGAACCCAATGCCAATGCAAATAGAGTTCAGCCGCCCCCCGCTTCGTACATCTCGAAGCTAAGCAAAAGGTGCATGTAAAATTACGTATCCAAGCTACGAATTGAATCTCGGACTTTTGACTTTCTCCGTGTCGTACGGAATTTTTCCAGTGGAAAGTTTTCCGACTTTTCCATTACGATCGCTAACCTGAAACCCTGTTAAACATGCCGACGGGGACTCCTTCCTGTCGCTCCTGACCACTGACCCCCTGCCTACCCCCCCCCCCTGCCCCCCTTCCTCGTTCAAACGTCATTCCCATTATTCTCACAGCCCGAACTCGTTCGGATTCTTCGTCAATTCTTGGCGACGCACGCAAAACAACTGACTGCACCCATTATCGAAGTATCGCGTGTTATTATAAACGAAAAGTGACATTCTTAGAGAACTTTGTTGTTTTCGCGATCGAAACGATCGTCGTCATTGGCTCAGCGAATTATGTCATTTCCGTATACGCCTCGGCAGGTTACGTGCGTCTTACGGCGGCGGCTCTCAGTTTCTATGGTTTTATTATAGAGATACGTGACAGTAAGAAAAAATAAGAACAATAAGAAAAAACCAGGTGGGGAGGGACTTACGAACCCGCACGTGACGATTCAAATTTCAGTTACGTACGAATTTGATCGCGAATCTTTTTTTTTCTCTACCCTGCGCTCGTTTTTTGCCTTTGAATTTTTTTTCTCTCACTCACCCAATGTTATTCGTGCTTCGTCCGGATTTTGTTTGACGCGATAAACAGGCTCGGACGAAATTAGCCACGTAGCGAAAGGACGCTCGTGTCTCTCGGGAGTCGCTCGGCGTCGGATGCCAATGGGCGTCTGTGTTGTGTGCTGGACGCGTCGGGTGTCGATGAACGAGAAAGGCAATAATAATTCTTAAATCCTCGAAGTGTGGAAGGTCTCTGTGTCGGATGTGTTGATTTCTTGGATTTTTATTACGTGCGCGTCTCGTGTCGCTGTTGTAATATGCGCGTCTCGTATCTGCGCCGCGTATCATTCGCCTGAGGTCGATACGCGTCGCGATCGATCGATATGCGCGAAGTAGGAAGTGTTTACATCTTAACCTAATCTGGATACTCGATTTTCGATCTAACAGGAATTTCATGTGTGACTGTATTCGGTCGAAAATATTTATACAGATGAACACCAGTCCCGACGTATGATTATTTGACTATCCCGACGAAGTCGTACTTCGAAATTCATAAAGCCAAAACGGAGTGACGAAAAGCCGTTAAGCGATCGACGTACTGTCTTCGTGTTCGGTAACGGCCGAAAATTTGAGGTTAGCTTGCATCGAGGAACATGCGGTAAGTTGTTTATATCGTTCATTGACTTTTAATACGTTCAACTGGGACGTTTATCACGTAACTGTCGTCTTTGTTTTTTCCGGTACGTTTCTCTATAATTCTTTTTTAAACTCCCGTCACGCGAACAAAGAACTCCCTGGGTTCATTTTCCAGTTTCCTAGGTAGGATCGTACGAACGGCCGAGTCTGCCCACCACCCTCGACTGCGCAGATCCGTAAATACAACAAACGGGTAGCACGTGCTGCGCAAAGAAGGTGCGCAGTGGTTTATGCAGAGACTACATGTACCGGGACGCTCAGGGCTTGAAGTTCAGTACGACTTTAGTCTTCTGGAAGTGAAGTACGACGTTAGAGCTTCTGTGTACGTGTAATAATATCGTGTCATTGCTCGAGTTGCGAGGTTTGGATTTTATTATTCTGAACAGTCCAACCGGCAAGTATTTGCATCGGCTGACGGGAAGCGGACAAAGGATTTTCAAAGTTGCTCGACTTTGACTCGGTTTCATATTGATTTTGGACGACGCTTTGTTTTGTCTGCCCGTGGAAGCTCGATTGCACCAAAGACAGTTGGCGTTGCGAAACAGCGAGTAAATACATTTTGGCTGTTAGTTTTGCTTGTGACTGTGTCTTATGCGACGAGTGTGATATCCTTAAGTACGTGAAAGATTCGAAATATTAACTGATTCCGAAATACCGTGCTGGCGAGGAATCTAATACCGAAGTCTGAACGTCGGCCAATTTGACAAAAGCAATAGAAGACTGTGACCGTTCGTGCGAGCGAGTGACAGCCGTGTGTTTTGGCTGGCTGCCCAGCTTCTAGAAGAATCCCAAGGAAAAAGCCAGCAGGGTGCACAGCCTGCCGTCATGTGAATATTCAGTCTCTTTAATTTGTGACTATTTACACGGAGAGAGAAGGAGAACAGAGCAGGAATAATCATAATCTGACATTGTTCGTTCAACGTTTGTTGGTGAAATTTATAAAAATGCCGAAGCCCAAGATGCTCAATTCGATCGCGAAGGTCGCAAAATTCTTAAAGCTGAGAACCAAGGTAAACGCATTTGAAAGCTTGTCATTTTTGAATTTAATTAGCGAATCCTTTTTTTTTTCAATATTTCATACGATTGGTACGCGCCTTTACGATGTCGGTGCACTTAAGATTCCGATTTTAATTTTTAACGTCTCCGGCTTGTGAAAAGAATGAAAATGGACGCTGGTAATATTTATGTACACGAATTGCGGCTTCGCTCGTTCGCGACTCTCACGTGCTGCATCTTGGCTCCTGAGTGAAGCGAAGTGCCCCGATGCTTCCCCGTAGCCCGGAGAAAAACAGGTTTTGACGTGTCGTCAAGTTTCGATTGAACGAAAACATTCGCAAGGCCGACGCTAGAGGGGAGTTTGACTTTTGTTAAGTAATTTCGTGAATTCTTTCCTAGTCCATCCGTCTCCTTTCTTCGAGTAGACCAATTCTCTTATACACGTGTATACAATATTTATCATTGATCCTGTCCACCACGTGTTATTCGTAACCAGCATCATCGGCGAATAAGAGATGATAGCGGCGTGACCATCGGACATTTTTAAATCTATCGGAACAATGATGAAGCTACATAAGTAAGTCATATACGTGTAATAAGGAGCTTGGGTCGAATCAGTCGATCAGATTTTGAAGGAGCTTAACTGCTTTTACGAAAGTCAAGTGAATTGTAGCTTCTTTTTGAAACTCCCTATAGCTGTCGGTACTTCATCGTACATACGGTGCTTGTCCCTGGAGGAAAATGCACGTAGCATATGTGCACACGTGCATCCGTCGACAGCATGTAGAATTCAGCTGGATTAGCTCTGCACTTATCACTATTGATACTCTAAGCCTTGAAACGGCAAAAATCGTTCGAGTTTCGTTCAAGCTCTGTCCCAAATTTTGTAACGGGTGTAAAAATGCAAAAAGACACGCGTTGCATAAAAAAATGACACATTTGACAAAAATTTACCATCGATCTGCTATAAAATTAATTGCGATTTTTTATCGAACTCTGCCAATAATCTCAAATTGCACCATGATACTGAAGTAGTGCACGTATCGGATTACCGCTGATCGCTTATCAGGACTGTCTTGTCACTGCGATAAAAATTAATTTTATGACGCAATTTGTATTGCATCTCAGGTCATGACTTTCAGAATTTGAATTTCGATCCAATAAGATATTTCGGCCTCCACGAAATTCGAATAAATTTTCCACCTCTCGGACCGCCGCTTACGCGTGAATCGACATTTTTTTTTCTAACCCCAAAGAAAACACAAATTTTTAGAAATGTCAAAAATCGTATATGGCACCTTTTTTTTTAATTTCGTTCTAATACCCCTAATACCAAAATGTCGATAACTTAATCAAACCTATTTTTTGTTGTCTAATCTTACCCGCGGAACAGACCGTGATTTTTATCGTCGACGAAAAACAACAGTTTTCCCATCTAATCCGTCGTTCAGTTTCCCTGACTAATTGTTACTATCTGACAGCTGATAAGTTATCGACACAGTCCTGGTAGTACATAATATTTTTATATATATATATATATATATAGATTTTTCTACAAATTGTTTTCCCTATTACTCGATTACGGATAAGGCGCATATCCAAGTACCGCGTCGAGCGTCCGAGCGGCGTCATACTCGTCGTAGCTGCGTAGTCCGCCTTTAACTTTTAATTGTGCGTCTCCGGATAGCCGAGCACCGTTCACCGATCTATATTTACCGATACGTCCTGTAATCTGTAATCCCTACTGAAAGTTCGAAGTTTGCTATCGATATACATACATATATATATATATATATATATATATATATATATCCCATGGGCGTGTATCACAGTTTACCTATAATCCTGTTTACACTAGCCAAACCCGAGACTAGAATCTTAGTATATATATAGATATGCAAACATAAATGAAAGCCGAGGTCCGATGGCGCCTAATAAATTTTTACACTCCGTATAACGGACTCCAGTCTTGCGCAATCGAATCTTACGCGTTCTAGGCTAATGAGTATTTATAAATAGTTTTCATAACGCGATAGGCTGGATACTTATTTTTCTCGTGTCCCGTATTAGTCATTTTTTTCTCCGAGTGGCAATCCTCTAAATCGTTCACCCGTTACATTATACGATTTTTCTATACTTTTATTTTTATCCCCAAACCGAAAGTTACGTACTTCGATCAATTTCTCTTTCACTCGATGACGCGATCCATAATGTTGTTGTCATTCGAGATCTATTCTCGGCTTGCCTCTATGGATCATCGATTGATTTTTTTTTTTTTTTTTTCAAGGTATCCGGGATATCGCGAAGGAAAGTCACATTGATGGTCTTTACGCTTGACTAGAGTTCATTGTCGTGATTTATTGTCCCAAACAAGGTCTAGTTTGTTGTTGTATATGTCGCGTTGCGTTTGATGCGCTCTTATCGGCGACAATGAATGACGTCATCAATACAACGGCGCAGACAATAATATTAATTGTTCTATCGCGTTACGAAAAAAAATAAAATAAAATACAAAACATCGAAGACTCGCGTGAAATAAATATATTGATTCTGCGGGCTGGAAAACGTTCACGGTAATAATAATAATAATAATAGCGGGATGTACCAGGTGTCACGAAGTTTTTGACGAACGGTGAACGACCGTCGGTAGTTCGATGATTCATCGAACTTTTTTTTTTTTTAATCGGTCGCCAATTGGTCCGAAACCGATAATACAATCCGGTCGTTAATCGTTGCCTTCAATCCTGAGTATTTAGCGGGCGAATTACTCGCTAACAAATATATGCATAAGAAGTCAATTAATCATCGTTCGATCTTCCCATAGATTTCTCGAGGGTATCGGAGAGAAAGAATTTTCCAAATTGCTCTTTTCGAATTATCCGTATCGCGTGTATATACATATATGTAGATTTCGGAGAAGTCGTTAGCGGTGTATATATATATATATATTTTTTAAATTCGACACGTCATTTCTGTTTATTTTATCGGAAAACAACTTTACAGCGGTGAAACCCGCTGTCGCAATAATTTCTTCCCTCGGTCACTCGACCCCCCCATGCCCCCCCATCCCCCATCCCCCGCCCCCCACGTTCAACGCACCTTTGCGGAACTTGTTAGAACGTTCGGATAAACCAGTAAGCTTCTTGGATACGGATCGGTGGGAAACCTGTCAGTGTCGAATCGGTGCTCTTGCAGGACGGTCTAGAATCGATTCCGCAGTTTGGTGGGAAGGTGAGCGAGCGGTAGCCGCGATTGAATATTACGATCAAAGTTTCTCGAATTCGATCGTTAGCTCCAATTGAAAGTATGACGGCCGGTACGTGCGCCACTCTGAACTACGTTTTTCAACATTCCTCCAGGATGCTTTCGGTAAGCGAATTTCTTTGAAAGTTAATGAGCTGTATTGATAAAAAAAAGAAAATGTCTTCCATATGGTACCTACACCGTTTGTACGAAGGATATACGAAGGTACATCTGTATGTGTGGTAATAGCTTCAATCAGAACCGACGAGAGGATCCGGTCGGCGGGATAATAATAATGATCAATGACGTACTTCCGGTTCCGATTGACCTCACGTACGAATATGCGCGACCCACGCGAGGGAGGGAGCAGTCGAGGTAGTGGGACAAAAAATGGGATACAGTGTATATATATATATGTGTGTATTGTAATTACATTGGCTAATATACCTATATGCATCGGTATAGGAATATGCGGTATCGATCCGACCTTGGCTGAACCGATTACCGAATACTTCTACGGGCTGATCGGTTGCACTCGTATATTAGCGTTTGGAATTAGTCATCATTTTTTTTTTCTTTTTTTTTCTTATTTTTTTTATCATGAACATCGATAGCCTCGATCATTTTTCAGGAAACTGATTGAGCGTGTGTTGCTACCCTCGGATTAAACTTGTTGGACTAGATTAATAAGTGTTAGTTAGAAATGTATAATTAATTTTTTTTTTTTTCTATGCTCGGCGATCGGATTTTTTTTTTTTAGAACGAGAATGTTACGACGCACAGAGCATAGCTTCGTGCAGTTGCCGCGGTACGGGGTCAGTCAGTTGAAATTTATTGAAATTGCGAGTGGCACAATTAAGGCGCATTCTCACGAGGATCTTGGCCACCGGAATGCTTTTAATTAAGACGACTCGTAAACGCATCCAATAAAGCACGTTGCTGTATTTGCCCGTGCCGGCCCCCCCCCCCCTCCCCGTCCCTCCCCCGCCCGCCCCATTTGCATTTAGGAGAATTTAACTTCGCGTCGCGACCGCCCTCCCCCCCCCCGTCTCTTTTTTCCTTGAACTTTTCGTGACGCAAGAGCGCGCTAATTATTCGTCGAATTTCTTGGAGATTTTTTGCTTCCTTTTTTTTTGCCTCCACGCCTTTTCGCTCTGCTTTTCGTTACTCTTTGCGTCTTGAAATTCTTTTTTGCTCAAAATTTGGCGGATCCAGATGCTCGGCTGGAACGATCAACAGACGCCATTTTCGAAACGCCAGCCACGTCCGTCTGCTGCTTTTTGTCGGAATTTTATTTGAATCGTCGGCTGATTTACGAGATCCCAGTACCAAAAGCGAACGAAAATAATGAATAGCGGATCTCGAAGAATTTTTTTTTTTTATTAAAATTTCTGCCTCTCGATTCTCGAAATCACATTGACGGTTGTAACGATTGGCAAATTTTTTTTTTCTTTTAACGCAAAATTCCCTCCTTGCATTTTTTTGAATCTTATCGTTCGTTCGAACATGGACGAAATTTGTATCGCGAGTCTTGAGAATCGACCCAAAAAATACCAGAATCAGTAAAACGTGCATTAATGCTATTTAACAGCCGTTTACTCGAAGCTGTCACGTGGTACGAATGATAATAAAACGTAAAAAAAAAAAAAGAAATAAAGGCAGATTCCTACCCGGTCCAGGTTATCGCAAAAATACATGAGAAATTGTAAAATAT
>JARQSV010000268.1:0-35142 GCA_030142285.1 Calameuta idolon | reverse complement strand
AAAAAAAAAAAAGAAATAAAGGCAGATTCCTACCCGGTCCAGGTTATCGCAAAAATACATGAGAAATTGTAAAATATTTTTATTTTTTTTCTCAATATAATCTTAAAAGTATCGAATAATAAATTGTTGCGAAAAAAAGTAACTATAATTAATTTAGTCTTATCTACGCAGCGAAGCGCTTGGAACATTCGACCTCTTGACCTCGTCACGGCTGCCCCTCGTCAGTGAATTCGAACCAATGCGAATTGGAATACGTGAAACGTGGAATCAAACGGAATCGTACACTCACGTATGTCGGTACAATGGTATCGCTGTAATTGGTCTTATCTCCGAAGACATTGGCAACGACAATAACAATCTTCGTTATTGAGGATGTAGCGCCATTGGCCATGATATCATATGCAAAAGACGAGTCTTGTTTTCGTTCCTCGTATCAGACAATAAACCAGCCGTCCAAGTTGGCCTGACCTTAAAACCGCGATAGTTCGTGCACGTTAATTACACATTTGTCAAAAGCACTCAAAAGCACATCCGAGTATCAAGATTTATTTCCAAAAAAAACGTGAATTTCGATAAATATCGCATTTCTCGCACCCAGCAACCCCGATCTATACCCTGTTCGAGTTAACACCGGCAGGCAGAAAAAACTGAGACACACGATAATCGAGCCGATCCGAAGAAGGTCGGTCGAATTGATACCCAAGTTATCTAAGAGCGAGTATATCGTCCTTCGACCAGAAATCGATTATCCAGTAATTCAATGATCGAACGATCGATCGCTGATCACAGATATACAGTAGCCAGAGGTTGGACACCTGTCAGGTTTTTTGACCATAGGGCTTCCCCCACCATCGATTACTCGCGAGACGCCAATAGAGAGACTTTTTGGAAAACATCAACTCCGTAATTCACAAAGAGAGAGAGAGAGAGAGAGAGAGATAATCGAATGACTAATTACTCGTGTACACAAATATTGGCTCTCGGTATTGATTATCGACGTAAATCTTCGTAAATACTCGTTAATACGAGAGTGATAACGTCTGAATAATACTTTGGCACGTGATAAGTCTGCTTGCTGCTTTGAATCACTGGACGGATTTGAATATCGAAAAATCTTCGAGCAGATCGCGCGAGGATCCTGATTAAATCTTTCAGCGACACGAGACGTAAACACGCTGCAGCGTAACAATAACAACAGGAACAAAGGAGATTCCTGGACCAAAACTTATCTCACGCAGGTGCCTGAGCCGGTATTATGCAGATGCGTAGTAGATCGTGACGTAATTCAAGATATGAGAGGTGAAAGGAGAATCTGGGAGAGGGGTGGGGGGTGGAGAGGGGGGGGGGTGTGACAGATTCTTGCCAAGATGTCATTCGCGCTAATAACGAAACTTTCCATTCTCCTTTCGTGGTACGGATCGCCGCAGCTGGACGCTGAGGCGCTAATCCGAAAAACAGTTGGCACAACTGATTTTCACGGGCGATTCTCGCGCGGACGTTAAACTGAAGAATTTTTTTTTTTTTGGGACGAGGAATCGCGACCTTTGACAATTTGGGGTAAAAATGATTTTTGAGAATTTTTTTTTTTTTTTTCAGTTGGTATCGGTATTCTGAGGTATTTACGTTGGTTCGCTTGGTCTGAGCTTCCTGAGTGCGCATAATTTTTGTTTTTTTTAACGAACAGCAGGCTCGACCTAGAAACGCCAAGGCGCATATGCGTATTGAACGTGAAATGAGAAAATGTGAACTGCGAGAGCCACGTGAATGTCATTCTTATTGTGGTACTTAATTGCACGTTGCGATTCTCGTTGACTCTAAAACATTTAAACTGGTTAATTAGGGAGCGCTCTTATTGGAGTTTTTTTTTTTTATTTATTTCTTTACCGTAAAAACTGGTCGCTTATTGGGACGCGACGTGTAACTGATCCTCTCGGATGAATATTTGGTAACCGAGTAGAGTCGCTTGTGACTGTGTGCGATATGAGAAAAAAAGATGTCGCATGAACCGCGCGATACGGGACACAGCCGAATAGCTTAGAAATTTAGAAAATTTTCAAAACAACATTCGAGTCACCATCGGCTGAACAACATGACACACCAACAGGAACAACAGAACAACACGACATTGGATGCATAGTGGTTATGCTCTAGCTGTGTATAGATCTAGAATTAGAATTAGAAATAGTTGTTGTATAGATTAGCCTAGTAGAGAGAGAGAGAGAGAGGCGTGCAGAGAGTCTCCAATTATCGTGAAAGCAATATGAGAAAATTGGATTCCATTGGAGACTCTTTGCATGCCAACATGCATTGCGAATAGGAATGAAAAATGGGTGAGACGTCTAATGCCTAATCGTTTGGGTCTTCAGGTCCTGTCGATGAGCGAGGAGCTCAGGCGAGCGCTCTATGCCAGTAGCGCGGTCTCCCTGGACTCGGACATCATCGTTCCGGACTTGGTTGGAACAACGGAAATTCTTAGCGACGAGCACAGGGAGCATCTCTGTCGTCACTTGCCAGCCAGAGCCGAAGGTTACCTGTGGACCCTGGTGTTCAGCACCAGTCAACATGGGTTCAGTTTGAACAGCATGTATCGCAAGATGGCCAGACTGGAGAGTCCGATTTTGCTGGTCATCGAAGACACCGAAGGCAACGTGAGTTCATCTCCGCTGAAGTGGTCCACCTGGACTGGGACCGACGAGGTGGATGACGGATCCGATGATACGTGACAAACTGTTCGTTTCAGGTCTTCGGCGCTTTGACCTCCTGCTCGCTGCACGTCAGCGACCACTTCTACGGGACCGGGGAGTCACTTCTGTTCAGGTTCACGCCAAGGTTCCAGGCGTTCAATTGGACGGGCGATAACCTCTACTTCATCAAAGGCAACAACGAGAGCTTGGCCATTGGCGCTGGAGAGTAAGTATCCACGTATGGACCAGTTGACAAGACGTCTCAGTACTTTGTGCTCTTGTCAAGTTCTCACGTTGTCGCACGAGCATTGCAGTCACGTTCAAATTTGTCTTGACCTCGGTGACCCTAGTGACCCGAGCCACCACGTATCGTGTAAATTGACGTGACGCCGTGACGTGGTCGTCCTATCTTCGGTCGATGGGAATTGAGGAATAATTGTTGAATCTTTATTGCGTTCCAGTGGCAAATTTGGTCTGTGGCTCGACGGTGACCTGTACCAGGGCAGGACGCAGACCTGCAGCACCTACGGCAACGAGCCGCTGGCGCCGCACGAGGACTTTGTCGTTAAGACCCTTGAGTGCTGGGCATTCATATAGGATCAGGGGCCAGGGCCGGCCATATCGTCCTGCTCCTCGCCCAACCTTACGTGAAAGGTCGATCGGCCAATCAGAAAGATAAACTCCGGCTAGAGGATTTGAGAGGAGGAAGAGCAAACGGGATGGAGGGAATGGTGGAGGATCGCGGAGTCCCGCCGGCCGGAAACTCTCGAATTGTGGTTTGGTGCATCTCGGATTGAAAAGAGACTCCAGAGACTCTCTCAGTCTTGACCGGAAGAGGATCGCCGAACGAGCTGCTGTAAATACATGATGAAAAAGGCTGCTCGGATCGGAGAGAAACAAAGGGGAATAAAGAGCGAGTGACTTCGAAGCGGAACCTCGAGTCGCGACGAAGTGCCAAGAAGATGCTCGAAGCGGTGCTCGGCGAAAATGAAGTCTGTTTTTGTGTCGCGTTTTCACGGGACTAGTGTCTAATTATTGTCGTTTATTTTTATATATATACATATATGCATATAATAATTAGCTTATTTATTTTATCGAATTTCTTCTTTGTCTCTCTTTTTTTTTATTTCTTTCACACTACATTGTATCACGATCTTACGTTTCTCTGAGATTTTCCCTTTCTTTTTTTTTTCTTCTTCTTTTTATTTGTTACGTGCACACGTGAGTTTTCGAATTCGAATAGAATTTTCACGATAACTAGGACTACCAGAAAATCCTACTTATCTGTCACTAAAGTGGATCGTCGTGACGTATTCGAAATTAGCGATGACAGTAGTAGGTATACCTATATACACACACGAATACCTTTACTTACAATTAGAAATGTTTGGCGGCAACAGAGAAATTTTTGAAATCCAATTTATCACGCTACGCGACACAACGCGCGATGCTATGAAGCAAGAAAGAAAGAAAAAAAATGCTAACGCCTCTAACTGTTTATTGTTGATGTGTAGATAATGTAGATAGTCTATGTAAATATATATATTACTTCTAATAAGAGGACAGTAGAACTTTCGTGCTATTGAAATGAAACGTTAATTGGCGCGCATCGTTTTCACGGCATCTGTCGTCGTGACGAGAGTCGCCCATTTTTTTCATTGACCGATAAGACGCTGCTGCGTGACGTCAAGGTGTTCCTTTGTCTCCTTAAAATGTCGCAACGTAATCCGAATCCGTCATTTCGTGCGTCACGTTATCAGGCGACATCGATAAGACGCCAGAGCACGTTGCGCCCTACATATTAACGTGTTCAAGCGATATAAATATAACTGGCAAAAAAAAAAATTAAACACGTGTATATCTGTCACACGTGGAACACAAGACAGGAAGAGTGACGAGAAGACGAGAGAAATTTTGCGCCTGTTAAGAACACGGATGAAAAAAAAAAAAAAAAGTTCTTCGAAGTTCTCCTCAACGAGATTTAATAATCATTCAAAAGTCCAGAAGGAATTCGATTTTGCAAAAAATCACGAAACTGTATTCGTGCCTGTCACCCTGAAGCAAGAGGAAAGAACGAACATCTGTGTTGGAAGAAAAAAGTTGTATGTGTTCGGCTTTCGGCAGTCTGTTTGCTCTTCACTGTGAATTGACAAGAGGAACCGATCGACTGACAACGAAGTCTTGATAGTCTTACGGATCACTTTTCGTTCGTTTTTTTTTTTCATTTTTCCTTAAGCACTTTTTTTGTCTTGGCTTAATCATTTCTATGGCAGTTTTCTTTTTACGCGGGCACACGTGAAAATTAATAGCAGACTTTAATGTAAGACATACGTATGATTATCGTAGAAAAGAGAATAGGCAAGATAACCGTATATCGCTACACACTTGTATATGCGGCGTGTCTTTTTTGCTTTTCGAAAATCCGTTCGGTGCAATTGTAATGGTCATGCCGAGGATCAAAATTTACGCGATTATCATTGTTTGGCTGTATTTCTTTTCTGGCTGTAGACGTAAGAGTTGCGTTCGCCCTCGCAGACCATCAGGGAATTTCATAAAATACGATTTCGTTAAGTATAATTTAAGAGCCACCATGCAAAGATAATAATCGATACTTATCGTGATTCGTTGATTGAACCGAAGAGCACCGGAACGTCGGAAAGAAAGAAAAGCCACGATGGTTCGTATTTTGGATCATCGAGGCTGAAAGGCTTCAAGACATTGGCCCTTTTGCAAATGGGATCAGCCATTTGCACAATGGGTTTTTCTTACACCTCGAAGGGTGAGGCTGGTTCGATGTTTCACTTGATGACACTTTAATACCAAGACGAAACAATTGTTCTGTCGCGCTTTGATCTTACGAGATTCTTCCTCGAATCTTTCCTACGTGAACTTTTGATACTCTGCTAGGAAGGATCAAGGATCTCAAGAGACAGATGATCCATCGATAAGGAAGCTCCCTCGATGAAGAAAAAAAAAAAAAAAATTAAGGAATATTCTACTTGGATCTTGCTGATCGATGGTATCTCTAAGGTGTATTGGGGGGGGGGACTCGGGGAACCTTGGAATTGACAAAATACGCAAAGACATCGAAAAGAATAATTATTGTGAAATTAGGATGAAACAATTGATACGATGAAGATTGCGATGCTGAAAGAACCGGCGAATAAGAGATTTGTGCTTCTTGTAGATTGAAATTTGAGGAATAATAATAGCGAGTTTTGGGCACGAGGAAAGGAAATAAAAAGTAAGAGGCAATTTCGCGTAGAGAAAAAAAAAAGCTTTCGGTAGAGTAGACTACTTGTAGGTTTTGTCAAATATATATATTGAGTATAAAAGGAGGAAGTAATGGAAACATATGTGACACGTAAAGTTAGACGAGTTAATCGGACTAGGCTGTAATTTAGAGGCTAAAGTGATCTTGTGATATACGATTGCTCATCGATCGTTTCCATGACTCGTGCGAACGACGGAAAAAATCAAACTGAGAAATCATTCCCGATCGTTCTTGTATGTATCGTGACAAAATTTATTTTAGCATATGGCATACTATTTTTTTAAAAGGTCTCATTGCCAAAACCGACTGTTAAGTTTAATTGGGATTTCTCAGGCATCGAAATTGGATCATCTGGAAACGGTCGATGGCAAATTAAAAAAAAAAATGATAATAAAGAGAAAAAAAATAATACAGCACGCAATAGTAACTCAATAATTGTCAGGAACGAATACGTTTTACCCACGTCGTGATTCGTTAGGCCTGTAGAGGTTAAATGTGAATTTTATCAATTGGCCGGATCGAAGAGAAAGAAGGAAAAACACAGTTCAGGTTGATCGGGTAAAGCGTCTATTATCGATACCAAGCTTCTGTTAATTTTTAGTTGACAGAAAAAAAAAATAAACTTTGAAACTTTTAAACCCGATGAAACGGCCTGTACAAGTTCGCATATCAGCAAGAAATTGCGAGACGCGTATCATTCGCACTTCGGGAAGATAGAACGATGAATTTCTACGAGAGCCAATGGAATTTTTCATGAAGATTTTTTTTCTCTCTCTCTGTCTCTCACAAAACGACCACCTTTTGCTCGTCTGAAATAGCCCGTAGTCACGGTACTCGCAGATCGTGAAAAAAATATGAGAGCTAGGAGCGAAGTGAACCTTTTCAACATTGTCAATTAGATTCAGACTGACTGCAGGGATTGAACCACGTGTAAAACACAATTTGGTGTTGTTAGGTGAAACGTCGCTTGTTTTCTTTGGAAAATATTTTTCATCTCTTTCTTTCTCCAATTCTCACTGTTTGTCCTCAGTTGTGCGCGCGAGAATCTGCATCACCTATGTACCTAGCGAGCGTGTCCTATCTCTGAGTGCATGTATGTGTCTTTAATCGTGTCGTTGTCTGCTAGTGCCCCCCTACGATAACAGAATGCTAAACTTGCGTCAATGGAAGCGATCGGGTCGATTCGGATAAGAGTGTAAATAACGATGATAAGAAAGAAAAAAAAAGAGGATCAAAATCGAATCGCGATTTAGACTCGTCGCATTTGCCATAAATGTACTGTCGACTAACCTCGTTGAAATCCAATTGAACTTACATGAAATTCCGTCGACATTTACGTTTCACGATTGGTAAACAGGCGTTCGTAAAATTGATAAAACCGTCTTACGTTTAAATCCGACAAATAACGAACTACGATATCGCCGGCATTAAAACGCTCCCACACGATAATCGAATATGCTCCTTGTTGTTCCTTCGACAAATCGAACGAGTTTTGAGCGCGAGAATCGACAGGAATCGAGAATAGCTTCAGAGTGTAAACTAGCGCCAGCCGGCCGTCGGAGGTACTAACTGCGGCAGGCCCAAGCCTTTACCAACAGCGTTCAAACCCACCGATCGGGCGTCGTGTATCTAATGTCGTTGGAACGAAGTAAAGAAGGATCCGGTAGGAGGGCTCATCTCGTGAGAAACTCTGGACCAATAAAAATTTTACACTTCTATAAAAACTCTTAACGCCTGACTGAGCATACGTACAGTGCCCTCGGACCCGAGTTGATGCGCGAGACTAAATTGTTTGTCCCAGTAGATACCTTGAATACCGTCTGCTATACCGAAAACTATGTATATTTAATCATGTGGTCCACTGCAGCTTCCGATCCAACAGTCAACATCCGGATACCCAATTATGCAAGTGCAGCCATAAAAAAGATAAATCTGCAAGCTCAAGAATTCTCCACGTCGGATCCCAATAAAAATACATTATTTTTCTGCAAAATTATTTTACTCATCACACTGGCCGACGAGACGCTTCAAAATGCGGAAGACAATAATCCTCAAAGATTCTTCTCGTTGCCGCGACCCAACTTTGACTATCCCAGTCACGATTTATCCTGCGCCTGCAGCTTCGCCTCGGAGTTGATTCGGAACTTCAGCGACCAGACATGAATAAATGTTGTGTACAAAGCCGTATAAATACGTGTGCGTATGAAGAAAGAGAAAAAAAGGTGAATATGCACACGTACGTACACCGTGTATATCCAACTAATTGTAACATATTACCAGCTACGATATGCATATGCATGTATTATATTTATGAAGTATGTATGCAATCAAGAGAGTACAGGGCGTTTCAGTCGCGTTGCGTGCGATCATCTTGTTTTCTCGATGCTCCGGGTTCACATTGTGCGACTGACTCTAAATGAAAATTCCGTTTCGTCCTCCTTACGCGTAAAACCGTTCAAAGATCCGCACTCGGTAAGTCAAAAATTTTCGACTCGACTGAAACGACCTGTACGATTGTATAACGAAGAAGCCACGATGCCGATGCGAGTGGAACTGGCATTTAGCGAATTAAGGAATGGAGAAGACGAATTTTACGAAGGAGAAACGAAGAGAGGAAAACCGCAGTCAATATCGCGAGAGTCGAACCTAATTAGAGGATCATTAATGGCTCACGATCCATAATTAAGGATTCTAGATTATTTTGATCGATTAACAATGATACGTGAGGATCGAGATACCGTGGATCGTCGCTTAGGTCGATCGCGTTGTTTACCCTAAAGGAATAACCATACTGTGCGTTCTATACATAATGTTGTAATCACGGCGAGTCCGCACTGTTTGCGAGACTACGGCGATGCCCTGGCGTTGAAAACAAAAAACAAAGCAAAGAAAAAAAAAAAATTAAACACGTGTAATCCGATACGATATATGCATTTTATTGAATACACGTATATTCAATAAAATATGGATCACGGTGTAAAAAAAAAATACTTGCCTACCTTCTCTTTGTCCTGCACACCTTAATTATCTTGCTTGCCGATAATTCTTTTTGGTTCGATATTTAATTAACGTCAACGATCGACATTTTATTGGTTTAATCGTAATCGCGCGAATTGGCTGCATTGGAAATTACGAACGAATAATAATAATATCTCATAGAAATTATGTAAAATTTTTAATGGGGCAGGGAGGTCACCTAGTTTACCTGTGTTACGGCCAATGTGTCATGGCTGATAGCTGTGATAAGATTAGTCGAGATACGTGGCGTACAGGAAATCTCGACCGAGTCCTGGAGATAAGACCTGGGCGATATTGAATCATCAGTAAAGTGTTTATCGTTGTCGGCGCCTCGACTTCGCGAGGTGGTCGAAGTTTTAAGTTTTCAAAATCCTCCGTGGCTGCCGTCCCGGACGAAATGAAGCCGCCCAAGGGACTTTTCGTTGCTACGGCGAGTTTCGGGGTTCTGGTGACTCTCATCTCCGTAGCTCTGGCGATCAGGATGCCCGAGGTTTGCCCTGATTTCTGCATCTGCGACATGTGGTTGAGACTTCGCAGAGCTACTTGCGTCAATAGGAACTTGTACAGCGTGCAGACTGGACTTCCGGCTATCGTGCAGGCATTGGATTTATCGAGGAATTCAGTGTCGTCTCTTGGAAACTTCGAGCTGGCTGTAAATATTACATATGATTGTATGTCCATTGTATCAGAGTACCGTCAGCGCCATCTACGTGTCGTTAGAACTACTTCTGACATACGTGGACACATTATGTATTTCTTTGCTTGTTTCTTTTCTTGAAATATTTTTTTTACTTAATCATCCGCGTAAGAGTTATTTATTTTCTTTTACAAATTTTTTACAATTTCTTCTAGAATACTGGGCTCACGAGATTGAAGTATCTTAATCTATCTGGTAACAGCATCAATGAAATTGACCTGAATGCATTTACTGCTCTCGATGACCTCGCCGTGCTTGACTTGTCGAGAAATCATTTGTATTACGTACTGCAAGATACTTTTGCGAATAGCAAAAATTTGAAGATACTGAGACTCGATGGAAATAATTTTAATTCTGACGTACCGCAGTTGCGTTCGTCGTATATCAAGGTAAGCGATACGTTGAGCTGTAATAGCATTGTTTTACATAGACATTGTGACGTGAGTTTTTGATTGACGGTCACAAGGCGACTCCAGGTAACCGATTCAGGTACCGTTCTTGCTTTCTGGTTCCCTTCGGGTCGCCACCCTGTTCGGAAGCTTCGCTCTCGGGTTAATTCGTACAGTTGGGCCGATGCTCTCGGAAGATTTCCTTATTGCTTAGTTGAGGTCGAGGTGCTCGAATCTGCCCTGGGGAGACATTCTCGACGTACCTAGTTGCCCGGCAGAGAAGAGGAACCGACGGAGACGTCTTCACGGACCCCGGCAGAGGTCCGGGTGAGACATAGTTTTTATAGGGTTAAGGACAGGGGTGGAACCTCCTGACCAGAGTCAAGGACGTGGTGCTCGGGTGTCGGTCGATGCCCTGGAGGATCTCCAAAAGTTACATACCGATTCGTTAAGAAACACTGTCGATGTGGTTTAAAGGGAGGACTCGAGGGAAAGGACAAGTTATCGGCTATAAGGATCTCGACCAATCAGAACGATTAGTTCTCGAATTTGACTATTGTCAAAGTCAGTATGTCTCGGGACACCGACCGAGCTGCCTCGCGCTCCCGTGATATCTGTTGATAGTTTTTCTAGCTGTTTCGATTCGCTATAGAAAGTTCTCGCTCGTTTAGTTCTCGCGATATTCAGAAAATTCTAGGGATTTTCTGTGAGTCTTCCGGAGGTCTAGTGTTGTGCCCATCCGAGTGTCCTCTCGGTCTTCACGCATCAGCTGCACCAGCTCCGGTGAGTACTCCCAATTTATTAACTGGTGAAGGAATTTCGATCCGTTGCTCTCTGTATCTCGGGCTAATTACCTGACGATTGGTCCGATCCTCTCTACCCGAACCTGGCAGCCTGAGCGGCCGCGCATTTCCGTAACCGTCCGCTCCCGTTCGCGCCTCCAGTTGCGTTTGCTGATTTCACGCGACCCCAAAGATCAGCACCTACGATTGCGTTTCTCGACTTTACGCGTCCCCAAAAATCGACAGGATCATCATTCCGTCGGAGCTCTCGTTTTGGTGGAGCTGGACCTGTTCCACCCCAACTCCCAGGTCATGCCGGCTCGTCAGTTTCCGGTGAAAAAATAATAGGCTGGCCGCCTGCCTGGCTTGCGGATGCCACGGGCGAAGGGTGGGCGGCCGAAGGTGACGTAGGTCAGATCTCAGATTTTCTCTTTATCGGTGTCGAGTTAAGAAAATACTTTACAGTGCAGACAAACACTGTTTAATATAGAGATATATAATAATGGTTACGATAAATGTTATTTTATCATTAAAATAAAAAACAGTTGCCACGCCTGGAGTTAGAACTAGTGCCGAAGGCAACTTCATGAATGAATGCAATTAACGCTATGCCTAAGCCTATGATTAAGTACAAAAAGACTGACTTCAAATTGTCCATCTTCACACACCGTGGACAGGTATCTTCTGAACTTTGTGGTACGACGACCTTAAGTAACATTCTGTAATCCCTATTGTCGTCCCAATAGCGCAAAATCCCAAACTCGAAGAGGCTGGAGAGAATCTTATCGAATTGTCGAAGAAAGGGCGAACCTTTTCGTAGGTAGTAAGTTTCGAAATTTGGCAAGACTGCCTCTTGAAGAATTTTGAAAATCGAGCCACCCTTAAAGTCACGGAACGACGTTGACTTCGCGTAATACGCCAACTCGTCGGGCAGCATGTAACCCAAATGAGAATCAGGCGTTGCAAAGATCGTGCGATTGGTAGTCTTCAGACATTTCTTCGCTACAATATTTCTTATTTCTTCCTCGGCATGAGTCATTGCGTATTCAAAATGATCTTCCCTTATGACAATCCTGATGTCGCTGTCGCGCAATTCAGCCAATGTCTCAAAGGTGTCTTGGCCGTAAGGCTTTATGATTCTGGAGGTGACCATAGTCTGCAAACGGAGAGAAAACAAGCTCGTGTAGAGGATCCAGGAGCCCAAGACGACCCTCAGGGTGATCGACTTTGCAGTGTAAGACAGTTCCGTAGACTGATTGAAGATGGTCTTCGTTAGACTGGTCAAGAAGTCCACCTCTATCTGGAGCCGCAGGATCCTTTTTGTAGTCAGGATGAAGGTCAGGGTCATGATTAAGGTGACGATCATCAGGACGAGAAATCTTCTAACCTTTCCACCAAACACGTTCATGTACGTCATGTCCTCGTACAAGTATCTAGGCAGAACAAAAAGCAAATCAACTCTTTTTCTTGGATAGGTCGTACTGAATATACCACTGAGTTCAGGGTACATAAATGTGGCTGACACAATCAAGTCCAGGTCGCCGTTCATCAAGTGACGATACAGGCTGTTCAAAGTACCGTTGCGAATTATGGTATCAAGATTCTGTGTGTACAGATGCTTTATGGTGGCATTGAGTTTCTCAGCCAATATGCCAATCAACGACGTCAAACTTCTCGAGGGAGAGCCATCTTCTTCGCCATCGTTATAAAAGCTCAAGTCCATCACGTGACCCCCAATACGTAAATCTCGACCAGCCATGTTCTCCGCTTTTTCATCGAACAGGGTCCTCAGTCTCGTTTTAGGGACTTTTTGCAGAGTCTTCGTCATGTACGGTTGGTAACTGTAAACCAGTATAGTGGAATTATCTTCTTCGGATCTAGAGTCCTCGCACGATACTCCTGTCGATCCATTATCATTTTTTTCGACTTTCCAGGGATCATCCAAAATTTCAGCATCTCCTGTAAAATACTTGTAATCGATTTCTTGGATTTTATCTTCAAGAGACTCTGGAGTTCTTAATTTTTTTATGGACCTCGATGCTTTTGAATCTTTGATTTCTACCACGACAGCGACGTCACGAACGAAGGCTGCCCATAAAACTGAAAAAGTTGTTTCCAACCAAGATTCTATAATTGTTTCCTTGATCTTGCTACTGACCCTAACGAGTATCATGACCTTTTCATTTTCATTAATAATGGGCGTCAATGACGAAATTGCGTTAACCACGTGATCATGACGAAATGTCACTTGGATGATCGAAAGGTCGACTCTGTCGGTGACATTGCGAGTTAGGACAATCGACACTGGCTGACTTGAGGTCAGTGAGGTCAGTGCGGCCAAAGGAAATTCAGATCTTGAAGAATCCATGGATATAACTTGGACGGTCTTGAGTGAGTTCTCACTGGTCACTTTCAAAATTTCAAGAGCCTTTCGATGCAGTCCAGACATTTTTGGAATTTTTGTTTCACGAATATTTGACTTTGTCCCTGACACCACTATTAATTCGCAGAGAATTGCACTTGCAATTAATCTCACCGGAGACATTGTGGAGGTGTACGTTTGATAATTTTGAAAAATGCAAAATTATCGTTTAATATACTTATGTCGGTCGTTTCTTATTATGTGCATTTATTTTTTTGTATTGATTATTTATTTAACAAGAACTTGAGTCGATCGATTTTCTTGAGGGACTGAATGTCTCTTTCCGTAAACCGGGCGGTATGCTTGTGCTGACTTTCAGCGCTTAGAAAAATAATGGCAATAGAAACGAAGGAACGTACCTCATATAACCTATGAGAAATGAAAAAAAAAAAGTTAATTATCAAATGGACTAATCCATTTGACTATGTCTATATATCTTCGAAATATAAGAATGGAAAGTCTCTACATGGTAAATTGCGAGAAAGAAATGAATAAACAAAATAGATCACTCAGCGAATAACGTGAATGACGTTTCGATTGTTCGATGAAATGTTTTTCTTTTCTAGAACCTGAGCATGAGCAAATGTCAAATTGGTCATATTCCCGTAAGAACTTTTAGTGGCCTTCGTGGTCTACGTAGTCTGGATCTTTCGAATAATCTAATAATACACTTGGACATTCGAATCTTGAAGCCATTGATATTTTTGCGAAATTTAACCTTACACGGGTAAGTTTCTACGAATTACTAAAAAAAAAAACGTATTTCGGACGTACCGAAGATATTCAAAGTTTACAGGATTATAACAGTGCAGCATGTACTTTACTTTGTTTTTAGTAATCCTTGGGTCTGCGACAAACTCATGCAGGATCTGCAGGCATATACGAAGATGCGTCAAATTGCATTGGATGACGTTTGTCATAAATCTACACAACCGCGAAAATTTGAAAAGATGATTTCCATTGTTCAAAATCAAGATAAACCCGACGATATTAACAATAATAACGATTCTCATTTCTGGATAACCGATTCTCCGAGCAGAATCGAGTGTCCCGATTCAAACCAGACGACAGTAACTGATTCACCCGATATGTTGACTACGAGGCTCAAAAAGATACCTCCATATTGGATATTTGTATCTGGACTTTTGATTGGTTCGATAATTAGTATGGTTTTGACTTACGTATGGGCGTCAATTTCAAAATCAATTTTATGCACTTTGCCGAATATACGACGGCGTGACTCTAGAGAAACGCACGATGCGACGTCGCAACGAGTGTCGTTGCTGCAAAATTGGCAACAGGGAACTGAAACTCCTTCGTGTCCCGGAACTCCGCCACCACCTTATAGAGAAGTCATGTTGCACTCTGGTTTATATCCGAGTGCATCGACCGCCATTATTTCCAGAGGCAACGTGGTCAACGTCCGGGCACAACGATTTTGATTAATTTATGAGAGGAAAAAAATGGTCAATTACATTAATACGATTATAATAATTTCTATGTTTTCGAATGATATCGACTTTGAGACTTTCGGAAAAGAAAGCAACACTTATTCTTATAGGGGAAACTTTAATACTTCTTACTGTGATGACGGCTTATTTCGTTTTATAAGTATTTTAATTTTAAAGACAATTAAAATTCTATGTACGTGCATAGATATCAACATCATTTGTTTGCCATATATGTACATTTTACATAGGGTTATGCTATTTTAAATATACTTATAATATATTACAGTATTTCTAGTCCTAAAGAGTAAACGTACTATATTACTAATTAAATAAACCAGACTGACTTTGCATTGGTGTAACAGTCGTTATTTATATGAAACAATTGTTAAATTCTATTCTACGACATTGTTAATATCATACTTGACACAAGTCAATGTTATTTATGAACACACAAACGTTCGTCTCATCTTTCATTGGTCAATTGAAAAGCTATTCGCTTTACAAAAGATCAGATTGGTCATCACAACATTTATTGGTTAGCTGCCACGTTACTCTTGTCAACGTTTTGATTGAGCTTTGGGATAATGGCCTTACAGCCCAAAGCAGCAACCACCTGTTCGGCTACTTCTGGTGTATAACGAGTACCTTGTAGGTTTGTTACGACGCTGGCGTCTTTATCAAAATCTTTTGGCACAAGTCCCGAAGGCAGACTCAGCTTAACTTGTTCGACAATTCCATTGCAGACTTCCAAAGTCAAATTAAGTTGATGAACTTCACCTGAGCGAGATGGCATCTCAAGAATTCGCACCACAGAGAATTTTGGAGTTCTTCCATAAGTCCAATCCCAGGAACGAAATTCTTCAGTCAGTTTATCAATGCCTGAAATCATTCAGCAATCAGATTATAGAATTTCAAAATTCCAACCTTATACAAGGTTTAATTTAAAAAATTGTAAATCAGACTATAACTTGAGCATGATAATTATCCTAATTTCCTACCTGGAAACCAGTCCTCGGTAGGATTTATCATCTGAAAACCTTTTTGACATTGAATAAGTCCATATCCTCCATCCTCAATCGTCAATGCTTTAGTACGCAAATATTCCCAGCCAACAGCATTCAATAATTTATCAGTTCTGATATGCGAGTTCACCTCTGTAAGATTTTTAATCGGTGACCGTACCGATTCGGTCGCGTTCGTGAATCCAATTCCGCTCTGTGAAATTAAGAAGGCATCGGTATCAGTAGATATTTTCGTAAGCGATAAGATTAAGCAACGTCGCAAATATCAAAATGGAACGTGTATCACGTTGCCAAGTCAAGACTTGTGAAATTACCTCCTTCTTCTCTAACGTCGTACTCAATGCAAGTTTGTTAACTCCCACCAAAAGAGTACAATGGTGATAGGCATTGGGACGACCCAGTTTTGCAGCGGTGCCGGATATCTGTTCAATAAATATATCAGACACGTTATTAAAATTGCTCATCGTGACATTCTTACAATACAAAGTATTCGCTGCACTCATTTCCAATTGTAATGGCAATGTTGCTTGTATAATTAATTCCCATTGCATGCAGCAATGGCAATCTAATTTTATCTGAATTATATTGAATTTGTATGATACCTTGAAATTCCCATGGACAACAATATCCTCCCGCTCGTTAACGTGTGACTTGAGTCCCCATTCGCGGTACAGAGCTCTCGTAATTATATCCAAATTGTAACGTCTGTTGTATCTCTCCTTCGGCGTGAAAAAGGATAAATTCAAATTTCCAGCATCGTGGTAAACAGTACCGCCACCGCTGTTTCTTCTGGCTACGGCAACGGAGTTTGCTTCGGCTGCTGTCACGTTCGCCTCCAGCCAAGGATTCTGATGGCGACCAATAACGACGCACGGATCGTTTCTCCAAAGCAATAAAATGTGGTGATTCTTGAGATCAGACTTCTTGTAGAACCAGTCCTCCAGTGCCAAATTACGATAGATATCAGTTGACTGGGATATGAAGACGGACTTGCGAATGGCTTCGTCCGGTACCTTGGATACTGACTCGTTGGAAATGAATCGATTGATAATAGACCAGCAAGTGGGCACTTTTTGCACGTTTCTTATCATCGCCATTGTTACGGAGACGTTAAAAAGAGAAGAGCGTGACAGATCAGTCAATTAGGAACAGTCAGGCGATGTCGACGATACTTTTTTTTCTTCTCTCAATCTTCTAATTAGGAATTAGGTTAGGTTAGGTGCGTGAGAGGTTTCGATGAAATCAGTCTTTTTTGTCCAATTTTAACAGCCGTCACAGGAGACGTCCGATTGGCTGGCCGTGATGGAAATCAGATAATCGTGAAGGGCAATAGTTTGGTGCAACCACTTCCAGGTCTGGTCCAGCGAGTTGATGCGGTACCGGATACCCAGACAATCTCGGCAGTCCTTTTGCATTCCTCCGTGTGCTGTCAGTTCCAGGCGATGAATTTTCACAGGTTCTATGATTGGCGGGCTTTGCTCAGCTGCTGTTGCTTCGTTTTTCTACCACTATTCTTTCTCTCTTCCTACTTTATCTGACTGTCGAGCGTTCGAGCTCCAATGCACGACTGCAACGAGACTCCAAGACGAGAACTTGGCGCGACGCCTCGTGAAACTATAATGAGTCGACTCTCTTTCGGCTTGGCGATTTTATTGTATCGAGCGGCGACGGGACGAGTAATAGAGGTTATCTGAGTTCGAAGCACAAAGTACAACGAGCTGATGATGTTCCTGGAGGGTGGTTGGTCGCTAGCAAGGAAAGCTAATGGTTGTCAGATTCATTGCTGTCAGCTCCTAGGAGGGATTAATAAGGCCATGAGATAACAATTATTTCTCTTTCACCGTTTTACGCACGTACTTCTCCTACTTGCCTTCACTATTCAACATTTCATCCCAAGCAGGTGATAGGCGGATCCTTCGTAGATTCATTATTTTTCTTCTAAAAACAATTGCCACTGTATTTGTTCCCTGTTCTTTTGCATTCTTTTTTAGTAAAGCCATCTGTCGTCAAATTTTCACATTTTTTTACCAGCTTATCTGCCAATTGTCTTTCACGACCCTCTGCTTTTCTATTTTATGTGCAATCTTATATTGACATATTACTTGCTTGAGAAGGAAGATGACAGTCATTGAATTTCTACAGTCATACAAATGAATCTTGATTGATAGACTAATACATTCGGATTGCCAGATATTATAAATATACGTGGCAAAATTATTTTCTGATAATTCCAACCCTTTGGCTGAGTCTCATTTAACAATTAAAAGGACGGTCCACGTGGTAAGACGCGTGTACGACGATTAGACGCGAAAGCTTTTTTTTTTCCTTGTTCTCAATGAAAACCACACACCATTATTTCCATAACCACGATAGCTGTTCCACAGTATTTTAGGGAAAATATTATTTCCGTCATTGGCGCTCTTTTAATTTCATTCGCGTTACATATGTAGATATAGTAAAATAATGTTTCGGAATTACTGCTAACGATATATTACATAATATAAACCATAGAACACTATTGACGTCAGACCTGTTTCAATAATTTCTCTCCGATATAATATTTTCGGGAAATATCATTTTTCTTATCAATTCAAACTCTACATTTTTCTTTTTCATCTTATCGCCAGTATCGCTTCATACGTAGCTGAGCACACATATACGTGCAGGTATTTGCTTACGGTATAAATATGTGTATTAAGATTCGCAAATATTCTGATAAGAACTTCTGTCGATTTGTATTCTGCCGTCATTAAAACACTTAAACCGTGCATGATCAGAGTTCTGGCTTCGAACTATGTCGCAAAGCAGAGCAGACAGACTGTGCGCACTTTCCCAGACTTGGTCACTTTTGGCCGATGCCTATTTGGAATAATAATAACATGGTAGATTTACATCTTATGCGTCCTTGCACGTGTCATCAAATAATCTTCTTCGTTCCAGTACATGTCATACATAATGTAGATATTTTTTAATATTTATCTTACTGAGACATTGGCTCAGATACGGGTTATCGGACTGCCATCCTGCGTTGATTTTAAGTTTTATCGACATACAACTGATCACGATCTATGGCGCACATCATCCGTGCTCTGATCCTGATAACGAAGATCGCAACCATATTTAAATTAGCAAACTTTCGTATCGTGAATTTGCAATGGAGAATTGAAATCACGATTGTTAGCGATACCTTTTCTCTCATAAATTATAATGCATGCATAAATTTAACATTGTCTTATGTTACGTTGCGTAATGAAAATACGTTTTGTTTACAGAGATGAAAAACAGTCACCTCTGCTTTTTAGTTATTTAGTAGGCCGTACAATAAATTGACTGAGTTCTCAGTCACGAGAACTATAGAATAGAATCACGACAGGGGTCTGGCCCAACAACGCAGAGTCGAGTCGTACTGATATCTTATCAGCGAGAACGTGCAGGGCACATGGGTCATTTGCTGAATGTAATCTATATGTATGTTAAACATTTTGGCGTTGTAGGATGATGTTCCGGATCATTTCCAAGCGCATTTCTAGTCGTTAAAAAAATGTGTCTTTGACTCAGCCTGATCCTGGTAGCGTGACGTTAATTTTCTTCTTGATTTTTTTTAACTTGACACAGCAATAATTAATTTTGAAGTTTGTTGCTGGATGAGCACGGTAACTGGTATTGCTGAACATTAGACAGCACATTTTAAAATAGAATCGGTCTGTTTATTGCGATAAAATCGATTTGTTGATTGCCGAGTACGAGAATACTTGTTAATTAATGTCCTGACAATACAATTCAAGGTTAACGATGATAATATATATTTGGAAAAAGAAATGTTGAAAAATCGTTAATGATATTTCTTTGTTGTTCGATGCAATACAAATATTGACTTTTACAACAACAAAAGAAGTCGTAAAAAAAACATTTGTTGTTTCCGATAGAATCACTTTGAACGACGTCCGTATTATGCGCGGAATTTGAATTTTCCTAATGGTCGCACTCTTTCGGAATTCTTTTTTAAATGCGTGCTTAAAGTTAAGTTTCATTGTTTGAACTCGAGATCGAGGGCTTGCACAATGAACGAAAGAATGTCAGTACTTTCTTCGATCTAGATAAGAAAAAGAGAATTTATAAATATTAGCTGAATCGTGTTACTTTTTAAAATTTAATTTTTACACTCCAGTGAATACTTACCACCTTGCTAGTAGGTTTTCCACCACCGTGACCCGCCTTGGTCTCTATTCTAGCAAGCAGTGGATTCTTTTGATTTGGCAGTTTCCCCAATGTGTATTGAAGTTGAGCAATAAGTTTCAAACTATGTAGAGGAACGACGCGATCATCGTGATCCGCAGTAAGTAAAAGAGTGGCCGGATATTGTCCACCGTTTGGCGGCGGTTTGACATTGTGGAGTGGCGAGTATTTAAGTAGATTTTTAAAATGCTTCTCATCTTCGGAGCTTCCGTAATCGGAAACCCAGGTGTAGGCAATGGTGAATTTGTGAAAGCGCAGCATATCCATCACACTGAAAGCATTAGAGGAATTCACCGGAACTTAAATTTACGTGATTCAATTTTGAAAAAAAAAACGCGCCTCGACTTTTACTCACCCGACTTGTGCAATGACTGCACCAAAAAGATCGGGTCTTTGATTCATACAAGCTGCAACTAGAAGTCCACCGTTGCTTCCACCCTGAATGGTCAGCTTTGCAGGATTGGTGTACTTTTTCTCGATTAAGTACTCGGCAGCGCATTGAAAATCATCAAAGACGTTTTGCTTGTTGAAGAGTCGGCCGTCGTTGTGCCACTTCTCTCCGTACTCTCTGATTTCGCAATTAGTTTTTTTTTTTAAGGATATTTTTACGCTTCTTCAATTAGGAACTTATCACTGCACTTATCGAGCTATTAGTCTTACCCTCCACCACGTATATTCGGTATGGCCAGAACGCCATTTAAGTGCTGGACGAAAACGAGTCTTGTAATGCTAAAAGCTGGCTGAATGCTGACATTAAATCCTCCATAGCCGTACAGGAGGGCTGGCATTGAACCGTCCAAAACAGCATTTTTTTTTGTCACGATGAACATTGGAATCCGCGTACCATCCTTTCCATTGTAAAAGATCTGCTTGGTCTCGTACAGATCAGAATTGAAATTTTTCACTTTAATTTCCCGGAATACCTTAAATAAATTGCGTGATAATTGTGTATCATTAGCCCTTTTTTTTAAGGGGGCACGTAATTTCATTTATGAAATAGTTCAACGTAATCAGTAGAAAAACTAACCTTTGGTTTTTCCTCCTTCTTAAGATCAGTCCTATAAATGATTCCAGGCGTCAAGAACGACGTAAATTCATAGAAAATTTCCGAGTATTTTTTATCACCCGAAAATCCTACGATTGTACCAACATCCAGGGGAAATGATCTAAGGACCTCACCGCTTTTAAGACTGTGCAGTTGTAGAACATTCTGCGGATAGAAAAGCCTGATTGTAGATCAATTGATCACGAATTCTTATCCTCTGGTTCTCATTATTTTTTATTACCTTAACATCTTCGATGTAACATGCAATAAATTTATCGCCGTCTACAGCCGTGGCCCAGTCTAAGACATTCGTAGGATGTTCTGGCAGTAAATCGATCCAGAATTCTTCCGCGTAATCGTCAAGATCGATAGAAATGAGTTTGAAGTTGGGTGCATTTTTGTTGGTACGGAAAATGGCTTTTGTGCCATCGTTCGTTACGTACTGTGTAATAAAATGCAATTAATACTTCGTTATACAAGGCTCAGCGACTTATCATAAGGAAATGCAATAAATACTTCGTAATCAGCTTCCAACTTGTCAACAACTTGAACGAGCGGAAGTTTCCCATCTATTTTGCAATCGGGTCCAAGTCTTGAAAAGTATACCAAATTATCGCGACAGTCCTTGACCGGCGTGACAATTAGCCAATTGCCACAATCCGTAACCTCGGCCCCACTGTTTAGAATGTTTGATTAGAATCACCAATTACATAATTCGGCAATTTTTAATATTTCTTTTCAAGTTGGTCAGAACAAGGAACCAATTTCTTCTACTTACATCATCCACAAGGGTTCTTCAGGGAATTCAACTACTAGGATATCGTCCGACTGCGGTGTACCTACACGGTGATAACACAATTTCTGATTCTGACTACCTTGTGTTTCCGAACCGTCCGTTTTACCCTTTTGTTCAGGATAATGAGCATAAAATACTCCCTTATTGTCGTGAGTCCACGTAAGCGGAGAATATTTAACCTTTTCTAGTGACTCTGGGTAATGTTCACCTATGGGGGAAAAAAAATCGCTATTGCAAATATTTGGAACATGTTGCGTTTATCGCGATAATAGAAATATTGGAGCACTCTTAAGAGTAAGCAGTCCAATGATTACCAGTTTTCGTGTTCATGAAACGAATGGTACTCCAGTCTGAGCCACTGCATGAGAATCCATAAGCAAAAAGGCTGCCATCCTCGCTAAACTTGCTGCTAGTAATTGCAACTGTACCATCGTCGGACAAAGTATTAGGATCTAAGAAAACTCGGGGTTCTGAATCCAAAGTATCCTGAACGTACAAGACGCTAAAAGGAGGCAATAAACGAACAATTTAACAATATTGTGGTTCACTACTTGTAATTGTCAACAACGACAATGTCTGATGCAGAATAACCAAGTCGAGTACCAACCTTTGGTTCTGAAGACCAGTGTTTTTATAGAAGTAATACTTATCACCTTTTTTCTCAGGACACGAATATTTGGGATAATCCCATAGTTGTTTGAAACGATCGTGTATGTCTTGGCGTGACTTGCAAGCTGCTATATATGGCTTTGTAATTGCATTTTGGGCATCTACGAAGGCTTTTGTTTCTTCCGAATCAGGGTCCTCCAACCATCTATAGGGATCAGGTATCTATAAATTTGAGAGATGTACCAGCTTGAAAAAATATTCATTTCTTGTAATTAAATATTACAAGCTCGGTGCATATCGTAATACCGAATGACAGGAACAACCAAAAGCGATCTAACCTCAATGCCGTGATAGTTATCAACAACGGTCTCGTCTCGACGCACGTCGGGATACTGTAAATTGTGGGTCATGATCCTATGATTCGTTAAATGCGTGGGATTCCAGTTTTTATAAAGCTGTAAAATATAATAATAATAATTGATTGATAATTCCCATCTATCATGGTTTCTTTGACATGCGAACAAATCATGTCAGGAGGTTATAGTTAATCATTATACTTACGCGAGCACTTGTCGTGACTGAAGCTAATTGTAAGAGTTGCGGCGTTCTTTGTGCTTTTCTGACTATCAGGAAACGCGTTTTCGAAGCAGCCTGAATATTACGAAAAAGATGTCTGAGTCTACCTTCGCAAGCGTTTGTGCTGTACAAGATATCCTTGGATAAATGTGATGACAACTAAAAGATGAAGGAAAGTGGATAGAATCTGATGGACAATGATGTTTTGACGATACACAAAAGACTAAGGGTACGTTCACAAATTCACTGCTTGTACTACGTGTATCGTTGTGTCCCTGCTTATTCTGCATGCAAGGTGTGAGACACAACCACGCTCGCAATACTGAAAGTTCATTTTGGAACGTACTCTACACTGGTTATTTCTCCCACGAGGAGATAACCAAGCATCTGGAAAGGAGTTAAAGAATATACCTTTTCACGTCGAATGGACTAGTCGTACAAGAATTTGGAAAACCAGATCCCCCATTGGCCAGAATTGGTCATCATGTGATCCTTCTGTCGGATAGATTTTTCGCCATGACCAAATCTGAGCAACGAATAATCCGGTTTTCCGAGTTATCCATTTTATACTAGTCCGTTCAACGTGGGAAGGTACCTTGATGTTGCGTGAATATATTCTTCCGACCAGAAATATGGCCATCATTTGGCTACCGTCGATTTCACCTAACGGTCAGAAACCCGAATGTACCACATCACTGAAATGGAATTCCCCGAATGATTATTTTCTTGAAATGTCGATGTACTTATCGAAATACTGTACATACATACATACTCTGTTATCTCTCTGATTATCCGGTCCGTTCTACATATGTTCCACATATGCACCGTTATAACAGACCGTTGGTTATAACAAGGGTTCCTCTAGGAAATTTACTTTTTGGTCCAGTTTAGAAGAACAGTCGGTCACCATGCAAACTGTAATTTCACCACCCACCCACATATTTGCATTTTTTGTCTGCTGCTGGTACAGTCTGGAAAGCCCTATAAATGTCGTATCTCTTTACTGATTCCTTGTCAATGCCAACACTAATCATTACAGTAACAGGGAAAAGAACGAGGTACCGCAGAGCAGTAACGCTTCTCGAGTCTCCTCGAAACGTTTTTACATTCAGATTTCTTTCAATACTATAGCGAGAATAATTATATTTTGTGATAAAATTTTTCACTTGGATCTTGGCAGCAAAAATATAGTCAGACAGGTTGTCAGTTACGTCTAGTACGCACATGAGAACGTACCGTTCACCTTGTCAGCTGAATCAGTGAAATCGATAGGAGAATAAAAAGAAGAGCAAAGTCATTTAAGGAAGTTCGAAAAAGTCGCTATGAAGTGTGGCTCTTTTCGCGTCTGAGGTGTCACAATATTAAACCAGTGACGTGAATATTGTGCGCAAATATTGGGTAACGTTGCGGTACAATGCAGAGTGTAATCAATTCAGTTAAGGGTACTGCGCTTGGTGTTGCCGAATACCTAACACCGGTACTCAAGGTAAATTCATTGATTTTTATTAGTCACATTCGTTATGCTACTCTGATATTGATTTTTCTCTGTTTCATAAGACAATTCAGATATTTGATATGTTCATTGGTAAAAGGCTCTTCTGTACACAACCTTGATACATACAATTTATGTTTTATTATTTTCAGGAGAGCAAGTTCAGAGAAACAGGTGTTCTAACTCCAGAAGAGTTTGTGGCTGCTGGTGATCATTTGGTCCATCATTGTCCTACCTGGCAATGGGCTACTGGCGATGAGGATAGAATCAAATCATACTTGCCAAAAAATAAGCAGTTTTTATTGACGAGACATGTGCCATGTACACGCAGATGTAAACAGGTGTGTATTTTAAAATATCAGTTTCTCTTACTGCCCTTGTTATATGTGATGAAGTTATAATGAATTGAAAAATGGTTTAGATTGAGTATTGCGAGGATCAGGAGCGAATTATAGAAGCCGATGATCCTGAAGGAGGATGGGTAGATACTCATCACTATGATACTAGTTTAGGTGGAATAGAAGAGAAGGTTACGGAAATGACCTTAGAGGATGCACAACCGGGTCAAGATGCTGAAGCAGGAGAAACGAATGAAGATGATGAAGATGATGAAGAAGCTGCAGACATGGAGGCTTTTGAAGTTAGTGGTATGCTGGATGAAGAAGACAAGGTAATTTTTTATTATATATTTCAATATGTAAAATCAGGTACTATGCAGTATGAGACACTGATGAACAATATTCACCCTAGTATGCAGCAGAACCTGCTAAGAAGTCCGTAAAAGAGAAGCGAGACTCATTCTCCGAGGGTGAAATAATTCGCACTCGAACGTATGACCTTCATATTACATATGACAAGTATTATCAGACACCTAGGCTTTGGTTGTTTGGATACAATGAAAGTCGAAAACCACTTTCCGTGGAAGAGATGTATGAGGATGTTAGTCAAGATCATGCAAAAAAGACAGTTACCATGGAAAGTCATCCTCACATGCCAGGACCGCCAATGGCTTCCGTGCATCCGTGTCGACATGCTGAAGTTATGAAGAAAATCATTGAAACAGTTATGGAAGGTGGAGGCGAGCTGGGTGTTCATATGTATCTCATTATTTTCCTTAAATTTGTGCAGTCGGTCATTCCTACGATAGAGTACGATTACACTCAAAACTTTATGTTAACTAGCTCAGGCTAATTCGCTGGCGAATCAAAAAAGAAAAGGCTAACTCGATGGAGCTACTTTGAGCTTAAGAGATGCACGCAATTTCGTGGATTGTGCCTTGGTTTTTCTCTATTTTTCCTTTCAAGTAATATATTTTCACGAGTGTTTACGTTCACAACTATCAATTATAAATGTGCTCACAATATATTTCGCTTGGCATATGAAAAAAGGTAGAGAAAAAAAAAAACAGAACAATGGAAACCAATGAAAATCTATAATATATAAATCGCTAAAAGATCTTTGCTCACTTCAAAGTGACTTTTAAGCTATTGTGGCAAATAAGTTGATTTGTGCGCGAGTATTTCGAAAAGATTTAGATTTCAGATACACCGCTGTGATCCCGGCCGATTTAATAATATTTTTTTTTTTATATATAATCAGTCATTGATATTAAGTTTCAGATTGAACAAAAGTACACATAGTCAGATCCATAATATTGTACCTCTTAAACGATACTCATTCTGTGGGTTTTAAATTTTTTAAATCGCTACCTGTCGCATTACACGAATAAATAAAAGAAGAAACTGAATGTCGCATATCAATTGATTCTTGCTCATATCACTTTTCAATATTTTATTCCTAACTTATTTCATTAATTTATTACAAATTCTCTCCCGGTCTTCTCATTTGAGATTTCTTTTTTTCGTTATAACGAGTCACCTTTCTGGTAACTACAGAAATTTACGAATCAATCGATCCTAGACGATAGTCAGGTACTCGGACGCAAGCTGCAATGGATCCACGTGATAAGACGTTACGAGTCGCACTTTCTGACCATCCTGAGTCGTGAACTCAATTGTCTGTTCCCCATTCATTATTTCTCCTTGGTCTTCTGATCCCATTTGGTTTACTACGGCTACAGCAGTAGCATCCGTATCTTCATCCTGGATAACAATAGTTTTTCATAAAAAAAACAAGTTTCTACATTATTATACGACACGGCGTACCTCAAGTGCTTTGACAATGGCTTCCGCATCGGTCTGGGAAGTAGTTGCCGAAGGAGGACATTTCGTTTCTTCAGTCGTGCCTTGACCTATTCCTTCTATTCCAATTGGCTGGTGTACTTGAACATTCAATTGTTCTGCTAATTCTTGCGACACAACACCAGAATGCACTCTGATGGTTTGTCCGTCATTCAGTTGACTAACAAATTGTCCCTGCGAGAGTAACTGTCGCGCATCCTGAATAGACAATGGAATGGGATTGCCTTCCTCGTCGGTGATCTAAGAAAATAGATTGAGGATTATAGGTTTGCTCCCCCACTAGTGTTTTTATTGATCAAGGTTATGTTATGTATTACTTGTTGATAACAAAAATACCTGAAGCTGTAGATCGGATTCTGAGAGTTCCATATCCATTCTCTCTTGAGAATTCTCATGGCTTCGTCTCTGTTGCGGTTGTTCCGGTACGATTTCCCCGTCATCCGCATCCAACGATGGCAACGATTGGCCGGTGGTTGCTGGAACTTCTTCCTTGTCCTCCATAATACCAGCATCCACTATTAGTACGTTTAACAAATGTTTGACATTAATATTCACTACTAAATTGTAAAAAAAGAACCAATGCAGACAATAATTTTACCGAAATGCAGGGTCCTAGATTGATTAGGATTGTCAGGATCCTGATAAGAGACATATATAATTTGTGGAGTACCGTCTCCGGAACCTTCATCGGCGGCAATTAGTTGAGCCATGTGATCCCCGAGTGAATTGTCATCTCCTTCCTGAGATCCTGGCAAAATTTGCCAAACTTCACCAATGGCGGAACCTTCGGTTAGCTCGTTCATTCCTATCATTTTATTGTCCCTGTGTACTTTTTTATGTTTCGTCAAATTCGAACAGTCTGCAAATGCTTTTCCGCAAACGTCACAGGAGTATGGTTTCTCTCCTGAAAATAATACCAATTCAATAACCGCTGTTGTTTTTAATATTTTGAAAAGCAGATATGCCACGAGTCCATCAGCTTGCCTGTATGCAATCGAAGGTGTTTCTTAAGAGCCCATTGTTCGGTGAATCCTCGATTACAATGAGCACACTGGAATGGCCGTTCGCCCTTGTGCCTTCGCACGTGACACTTCCAAGTGTCCTTGTGCAAAAAACATTTGGCACAAAACTCACACTTCCACGGCCGCTCACCAGTATGCCTTTTGACGTGTAATTTGAATTGCGAGGAAGTCGTAAACTTTCGTCCGCAATAGTCACAACAATATGGCTTCTCACCAGTGTGAATTCGCATGTGCTCTTGGAGATTACCATTTTGGGAGAAACTTTTCTGACACACTTCACAAGTGTACGGCTTGTGACCAGTGTGCCATCTGTAATGTAACGTGAGGCTTGTTTTGTGCGCGAATTGCTGCCCACAAATTTCACAGAAATATTTTTTCTCGCCGGTATGTGTCGACTGATGGTTTATTAAATTCGCTTTAGTTTTGAAACTCGCGCCGCAGGACTTGCATATGTAAGGTCGGTCGTCCGAGTGGACCAACTGATGTCGCTGTAAGAGCTGTTTGTGCTTGAAACTCTTTCCGCATTTGTTACATACGAACCTCCGACCATTGTTGTGCTCGGCTTCTTTGTGATAGACTACTGAACTTGGGTGATTCAACACTTTGCCGCATATATCACAAGGAAAACCTTTGTCCGACTTGTTTCCCTGAGGATTCAATGTCTAGATTTAAAAATTTAATGGTCAAATTTACTTTTTATATTCATTTCATTCTCACCTCGTGTGTTAGCATGTGACCCTTAAGACTCGTGAGATAAGCAAACGTTTTATTACAAATATTGCACGTAAATGGTTTTTCATCGTGATGAACAACTTTTATGTGTGTCTCGTAATTTTGCTTAGACTGAAAATGCTTCTGACATTGTTCACATTCGATGTGCTCATTTGGACTATTTTGCTCGTCAACGGCAGGCGTCTCTTGCACGGTGATATTGTCAGATACACGTTTCTCTGCAGGTATCTCAGGTTCAATAGGGCCAACTTCATCGATAATATTTTTTATCGATACATCCCGAACATTTGTTTCGCTTTCTTCAACGTTTATTATACCTTCTCCACTGTGGCCTGCAGTTCTTTGATGAAGAGCAAAATTGTCCCTATTACTAAACTGCTTCTTGCATTGACTACACTCGTACTTGACACTTTTATGGAAACTCCTGTAGAGAAAAACAATACAATCGTACATTTTCCTCATAGGATCTATTATATATTAAATTGTATTTACTTATGCATAATGTATCTGCTACGCTGTAGAAAACCTCGGCCACAGAGGTTGCACGTAAATTTATTTTTACGTCGCCGTAGCTTAGGTCGCCCTCGGCCACGGCCACGGTTTACAATGACTAGTTCACCCAAGTCCTTTCCTTCCTGAGTTTCCAAATGCCCAATAATTTCTGTATTAGATAGAATGCGTTATGTGGTAATTTATTAAAATGTCTATTGCAAATCAGGATACCAAAGTACAACCTTCATGACCATCAGGAGTTGGAACGTTTAGGCGTTCCTCAGTATCGTCATAATCCTCTTCTTGATTGTCATCATCTTCTTCGTCGATCACACCTTCTTCCTTGAATATCCTCTCCAGTTCTTTACCTTGGACTGCTTCCATGAATCTGTACGAATGAACTGTTTAGAATATTAAATTAAACTGAGAAACCGAATCTTCAAAAAGTCAACAGACCTTTTAGGAACTTTACGTCTTCGACGACGTCTACCATCGCCATCCACGTCGTCAATTTCTTCCTCTTGCTTATCCTCTTCACCTTGGCTAGTCACTTCTGGTAATTCCTCTTTCAGAATCTTTTCAATTAAGAATAAGTTAAAATAAGAATGTTGAGAACATTATCTGAATGAAGAATTATTATCTGCATTATCTGCTGTACCTTATTGTCTATATCAGTGTGTATTTTAGGCGGCCGACCTCTTTTTCTTCTAGGTTTACTTAAGCCTTCCATTTGTAAGCTTAATTCGTGCTCAGCAGTGTATAAAGTTCCATCAGGCATAACTGCAGATGAAAATGATATTGCAATATGTGAGAAGCGCATCAGATTTGATTATCATGTAATAGAAGTGACCCTTTTATAATATTAAAACAATTACTTTTGATAATTATTTGTTGCTCAATTCGGTGATCTTCATTATCCTGGCTGAAACCATCTAACTCTGGAGTTTCTAATTCGATTTCTGTACTTTCTCTTTCTGCTCGTAACCGATCTCTTTCTGCCTTGCGTTGTTGCTCCACTTGCTGCTTCCACATTTCTCGAATTTTTCTCTGGCCATCCACGAGCAATTCGAAGAATTGCACCGTGGCTTCTAGCTGAATATTGCATCCTGGACATATTGTCCTTGGTAATCTTCCGTCGTCCCGTATCTTTACAAAAGTAACATACATTAGTATCTTACAATTAACATATTCCTTATTACTGATAAAATGTTTGAATACTGACATTAATACATATTTCTAGAAAAACCTTTACATTTAATATGTGAAACCTTACAGATAATATGTAAAACAATAAACCATTTGGTTGTATGCTGGAGACAAAATAGAGAATACAATACTTTTGTTAATCTTTTATTATATTTGAAAACAAGAGTGACCGATAACTTTTGTGATGATCTATTGTGGAACAATACATGAAATGGCTATATTTTGTCACATTACATTCAAGACTAAGTCTAGAACAGAAAGATGAGAATTGGGCTCAGAGGATCAGTTGGAAATCAATTTAATTAGTAGCTTTTAAAAAGCAGCAACATTCTGAGTTTAGACATATACAGAGTGTAACTCGTTTCAATGCTCAAATTGAAACAATAGTAGAGGTATTGGGATAACCTCAAAATTTCACTTCCGATAATTTCTTGGCGGCAGAAAGAATTTTTCCAGGATATATTATCCACAGAGAACAGAAGAGCCGTGAAAATATGTGCAATATGTTGATTCGTGTAGTATGGCAGGACCGGTCAACGAAAATCAGTGGAGCCTCCATATTGTCTATGGTAGGAAGTCAAGTTAGGGACTGAATGGACTGTAGTACCTCGCGAATTATCATACCTTGAGTGGCAAGTACCGATTTACCATGGAGCTTAAATCGGGTTCATCACCGTTGGCTGTGTATAATAATTCCCCGTTGCCATTGTCTTCTGCACAGAGCCGACAAATCGCCGAGTCATAGAGACGAACGTCCATGATGGCGGTAAAAATGGTGAACAAAGCTTGTACTGCAGCGCAATTGAGCTGAACTTCGTAATGGCTAATGGCGACGTAACTCCAAGTCTTGTCATGTCTTACGTATCTCCTGTAATTCAGGGTTCTTTCTTCTCGTATTTCTACCGAATCTTTTTCCAGGTTCTCATCGTGTTTGATTTATTTTTTTCGGCCAAGGTCGCAGAACAATGCATGCGCAGATACCGTGTGTTTCATTCAATAATTCATCTTAGGCATGGTTAATTACAACCTAACCAGACAGGGTGCAATTTCGAAGATTTGCGGTTTAAGACAAGAATAAATAGTTTAGAGATGCGTTTAAAGATTTACCATTGCAATGTTAGGAATATAAAGATGAACATAATGGTTGATTTATTGCAACTTTATATTCCTATTAAAAGTTACTAAAATACTCCTAATATATTCATGGTAAATTGGGGTACTAAGATAATAGAGGTGGAATATTCATATTTATATAGAACTTTTGAATTGTATATCATGTAACTTGGGATATAAGTGCTTTATTATGATAAGTTAAATTTTATACACCTCAATTTTCTATTTACATAACAGCTACACGTGTCTTAATAATTACTCGAAAATAGTTTACGCCGTAACAAATGTAACGGGAGTAAATTATTACGTACATATAAACTAGGATGAAAGACGTTGAAGTCCACTTTTCGTAGCTTTTCTAAATATATATCAATGCAAGTAGCTGGTAGAAAAATTAATTTAACATCCTTGGGCACACTACTTTTTAACTTTCGAGCCTAAAATAAAAAGGTAAATATAAGATATCTGATAGTATTAATCATATAAAATTATTTATGGATCCTCTGTCATCAAGAATATTTCAGAAGTACAAACTTTGTCTAGATGCTGTTTTGCTTGAGACGCAACATCAAAAATTGTATTGCTCAAATCCTGTCCAGATTTTCCACGAAAAATGTCTTCCTCTGAGACATTGTGTTTCATTAATATGTCCCGTGGAAGAACTATTATTCTTCTTTGAGCATTGTGAGGAATAGAACGAAGCAATGTAACAATCCCATGTGCTTTACCAAGATGACTAGCAGCGTGATCTGCATGTAGATTTTGTATACCATTAGCTTCCAGTAATAAATAATAAATAGACGAAACTGTATTCTCTGAATACTTTTCCAAGGATTCCAAGTCTGTAAATGTTGAAATGCCCATCCTTTCAGCACGAGAGTGGATTAAACGCTTGAAGTATCTTTTTGAAAGTTTATACCTTTGTAATACCTGAAGAAAAAAATTAATTAGATTTTTCCCTCATTAGCAAATATGAACTATCTGTAGCATTTTTTTTGACATACATACCCTATGCAATTCCAAGGCTACGGGACTTCTGGGTGGAACACCATCGTATATCTTATTGAGAGAGTCTTCCCAAAACTTGAACCTCATTATTCCTATATTATTTTCATGGACTTGATCCTGAACTTGAGCAACTTCTATATTAAATGCTCGTACAGCAAATGCTGCTGGTACAATATTTTTTGTTAATAAGAGAGAACATAGAAAATTTTCATAGTCACTCTTTCTGCAAATAATAATCATTTAGTTATGGAGGGAGGTTGGAAGCTAAGCAGGAATGATTTTATGAAATAATGTTTCGATAAATATACCTGACTAAGTCCATACAATATTGTGTTGGGGATTGCTTGTACGATGTACTGGCGTTTCTAAAAAATTGTACGCGGATTTTTGGTCGTAGAAACGGAGTGAACTTTCTCATCTTCGAAATCGTGGAACTTTCAGTTTTAAGGTTATGATACAATTGAAAAGAAGTAGAAATACATCTATATAGTTATTAGTAGTATTTTATTGGATTTATTGGTATTATGAATGCGAAACGCGATTTTTCAAATTTCAGAAACAATACATGATATACATTATTGCACAATAATATTTAGATATGAGCTACCATAGAATATCAGAAATAGGTTAAATGAAATCTGCTATTGAGTCTTTACAAATCTCAAAATGTAATTTTATTGATAACTTAAGTAGTACAGTAAGCAAATCGAGTAATAGTAGTAATAGACCATTCTTCGTTAACTTTCTATGGTGTTTTATGGAAATCCGTCATCGTCCTCCTCTGCCATTTCCTTAGCTAATTCTAGATCCTGTTGTTCTCTTTCCCTGCGTTCTTCGGCCGATTCTAAGTCCTTCCCGTATGACTTTGGGGGATATCTCATTGCCTTAACACTCTGGTTATGAAGATCCAAGCAGAAAGTAATGCGTTGATGGAATGCCAACAATGGCTCCCTGGTGCAATAAATATCTGTAGTTTCTTTGCTACGCATGTAGCCATTTTCTGGATCCAGAGTGGCTTCAATCACTCCATCACGAATAGCCTTTGCAACTATGAATTCAGCATCTACGCCAGAATCAAGTCCAAGTTTACGAGCAATGTCTCCAGGTGAAATGCGAGAGTATGATAGGCCAATTGATCTAATGGCTGTTTTTATGACATTATGCCTCAAACGTAGAATGAGAGTAAATGTATGGTCTGCTCTAAACTGTGGACCAAAGTTCTCAAGAACTTCGCCAAACCGTTGAAGATTTCCCAATCTCACTGCCTGTGTTAATTGAAAGTATGGTGCAAGCGCTCTTCGAACAGGTGCTTGTCTAAAGATTTGCCTCTCAGGAATATCTCCCAGCAATAGTTCAACCGTTACTGCAAGCTTCTGGACAGTCTGACGAAAACCGACGGCCGTTGTTTGCGGTGCTTTGCGCATGGCTTGAACAAGGTACTTATGTGCTGCAGAGTACTCTAATCTTGCAGCTTTAATCCTTCCCAAATAATACAAGAAACGGGCCCATTCATTATTACTGGCAGATTCAGGAAACGTAGATTTCAGCACAAGTTTGTCAGCTTGGTCATAAAGGTTGTAATGAAGATAATTACGTAGTAGACAATTTATGAGTACAGCTTGACCCTCATAGTCATTACGTAGGGTAGCTGTACGCAGTCTAGAGTGCAGGAAGCCCCTAATTTTATCAAGTTGATCCGTTAGCTCATAAGCACGTGAATGGTAAAAATAACACTTGGCTGCGATAAGATCAATTGTTCTACGATTCTGTGCAACAATTTTTTGTACTAAAGCTTCAGAGCATTGTACAGCCTCTTGATATTTTCTTGTGTCTATTAGACGCACCAAAACTAACAAATGAATATACGCATCAATCTCAGGAAGAAGAGGAGATGCAGAACTCCGAAATCGTTGAATAGTAGCCTGAGCACCTTCAGTATCCATTGGTTCTTCCACCCATGCTAGAAGAGCTTCTCGTTCAGCTGCAGAGCGTGTATAGAATCCTCCTATGACTCCACGAAGTACCACAGGATTAAGTTTGCGCCTAGTATTCGGAAGAGCACGCAGAACACGAAGAATGAATCTGGGTTCTTTGTTCTGAACAGCTTTCTCAATTTGACGTGTATGCTCTCGTAAATCGTGAATTGTTAGTAAATCCACATCTTTCTTATCTCCGGTATCACCATCACCATTTGATACTTCAGTATTGCTAACCTCCACTTCCATTGCTTCCAAATTTCTAGCACCTAGCACACCCATCTTCGGTTCACAGAGAAAACGAGCTTTCCGTTTCTTATATTTGAGAAATTGTGAGCAGTATTTTGCAGTCTCGTTGTTGAATATCACTGGAGTAAGATGTCAATTTATTTTAGACACGGGTGCTGCACTCTCATCACCCAATTCACATTCAACCCGTTTTCTTGTCGATAAAACCGATTCACATGATTTTCATGACGGAACAAATTTCACTAGTGGAAACTAGAAACATTTTTCATTTGCATTCTTGCTGCCGGCTTAAGAGCTGAACTATCGCCATCTTGTGGTACCTTTCGACGACTGAATTTAACGCCGTGCTGCACGTATAACGTGAAGCTGGAAGCAGAGATGAGTACGGAGATGCACAACGTTACGGTTTTAGGCGATACCAAAAACATGGTGCTAAATCGTAGCGGGGTGTTCGGGAGTAGGATTATGTGATCATCGCCTCTGTCGATCATGCGAATCCCGTCGTAGCCGAGCTGAATGTGATCATGAACCTGTAGCTTGGCGGGCAGAGGTTCTCCGCAACTTACCGCTGGATCCCAGAGCAACCCTTAGAGCCCTCCATAAGGGCATAAAGCAAGAAAGGAATAAGAAGAAGAAGGAAGAGAGAAAAA
>JARQSV010000264.1:38503-53174 GCA_030142285.1 Calameuta idolon | reverse complement strand
AAGACATTAGCTGTATTTTTGTAAACTCTGTAAAACAATAGTTTTTACGATGACTATTATATTTGTTAAACTAGGAATCAATTCGAAGTCCACAAACGTTGTTAGATGTTATACTTTTTTTTTATTTATATATTTTGTTACAAATAATGCAACCAAGTCTCTTCGAAAGCATTTGATCTATGATGTTATATCAAGAGAGAAACAATTAAGATTATAAAAGAAATAAATATTTATGCCCGTCACGGCCTGTTGTAGACTACGCTTGCCTAAAAGAATAAGGGCCACAATTGAAGGTGGTAGGGGTAAAATTACATAGGCGAATTGCAAGATCGTAAATACTACGATATGACGCTATGTCAATGGTAGCAGCGGCAAGAACGTGAAAATAATTATTCTTGACAAGTAAAGAATCTCTAACGTGCTTATCATAGCAGATGATTCCATAAGCTTTCAGACGAACGAAAGAATAAGAGAGAAGTCAAAGGAATGACAATTTAAAAACGGTGCGCATTGTAGAATTTAAAAAAGAACAATAAGGTGTTTTCGGCCTGAGCTATGATTTCATTTATGATTGTATTTATAGCTGTACGTAAATTGTTCGCATTACGCAAGTCGACGTAAATGAATATTCTGTTGTACGAATGTTGCGCAATAAGAAACGGAGTAAAGTGTGAGATAGAAATAGAAGCAGGCAGACAGACCAGTGAGATAGAAAAGCTAAACCACCTTCGGCCCTAGTACAATGGGATACAATAGACGATACTGCAATATAGAAATGTATATTCTTTGCTCTGATCTCTTTTGAACTTTAAGGATAACGATTGCTCCCTACGAATTAACTGTTATTAGATTCTATTATATTGGTAGTATTAGTATTGGTATTCGTATTGGTGCTGTTGTTCATATTATTAGCGTCGGTGCCGGCGCTGGTTGAGATACGCGATTGCTTCAAGCTGTCCAAGTACTCCTGTTGCGAAGTAGCAAGTACTTGAGACAGTATGTCGCTATCCTCCCAGTCGGTCAATCCTGTAAAAAATCAGTTAATATCGAGCGGTGATTATTACTTGAATTTCCTAAAATATTATCGTCGTGTTATTGGTAACGATGAGAAGAAGGAAGCCTAGAACCAATCACTAGTTCGGTCAGTTGGGTGCTCACCGCCAAGGTCGCTTACTATCGTCCATGACTTCAAAATGATCTCACCAAATACTTCAGGCGGAAGGCGGTTGAACAGCGAAATGTCAGGAGACGTGTGGGACTCCTTGCTGCTACCCGGAACAGGTTCCTGAGGTATCACCTTGGGCTCAAACTCAGAAGACAGATGACCAACATTTCCAGAAGTTTGCGTCTGATGCTGCGGAGACCTTTTGCTATTCCGCACAGAGTCGCTCGCCTGATGAACAGAATATTGCATCTTTAAATAACGTTACAGGCTTACACGAAAATGGGAACTGACCTTTGGAGAATTGCGCAGAGCATCCTGGCTCGCTTGAGTTGCCGTTGGAGACGATGCATGCCCACGTTGTTGAGTACGACCTCCATGAGAATGAAAATGAGTGTGACTGTGCTGGGCACTGGTTACCGTACTTGTACTGCTACTACTAGTTGACCGCTTTAATTTAAAAAAAAAAAACAGGAATTCATTAATATCGTGTCATTAGACATGGGGTGATCAGATAATGGTGAATTAATATTTACAGCTTTTCGCATTTCGTTATCGCGCAGCCATTGCAAATAGCTTTCTCTAGCAACCTGTTCCTCTATCGCCTCGTTGGTGGCTTCCCAATCTGTGGCTTTTATTTTATCCTCTAGCATAGTCTATTTCAACAAACAGTAAGATTTTGTAATATCAATCCCAAAACACAGTAAAACCGTACTAATTATTCGATAAATTTACCTGTTCGATATGTAATTCCTCACTTTGACGCACTGCATCAGATATAAGTTCGCGATCGGCAGAACCAGGATTGAAAGACGGTAGACCTAATCCTACACCAATAGTGGCTTTGTACGGGTCCACTATACTGTTGTAGTGACTACCTCGTTGATAAGACAATCGTATTGGCTCGTTGTCACTTTTGAGGACTCCGTGGAAAATATTTATCGGTTCTGTAAACCATTTAAAAAATAACATGTTAAATTGCACTACCCAGATTCATTAGAGAGATCAGTTATTATGTAAGAAAACAGTACCGGTACTGTAACAAAAGAGCTCGACACTGCGATTGTACATTTCTGACATGGCTTGCATTTCTATATGGTTTCCGTGAACATATTCCTGCCTCTTTCGATCTACGTATGTGCTAAAATCCTCAGCCACAAAATGAGAGAAAAACTCCTGGTTGGCAGCCTGAAATAAAATCCGAAATACGTATTCAAGATGATCTCATATTTCTAATGAAACAGTAAATATAAGCACATTTCATTACGTACAATATAATCCATACAGTGTTTCCGCACGACTCCATGCATTTCTTGATCGCCGTAAACTTGATCTGCTACCGCGCGAAATAAGCACGCACCATCTTCCCCCATTTTTTTAACTATAAAGCCCATTTTCCGCATTCGCTTCTCGAACCATCGATCGCGCTAAAATACAATTGAATTTAAGTGTGACAGAAATGAAGGAAGAAGCTTGTGATTTATAATTAATACAAACCTCCTGCCATTCAGCCAATGTTAGATTGTTTCCAGTGCGACCAGTATATTCATCACCACTATTATAGCCATTTGCCAGTTCATGTTCACTATTTGTAGTATTTGTCACAATGCTCATTCGACTGTTACTTATAACAGTGCTATCTGTACCTAATAACACATAAATCCTAGATGAAATTTCACAGTAGGGTTCTGAAGAGTTTTCAGGGGGATGATGTTTATGATTCTTTCCCTTTGCAGTGGCATTATTGTTATGAATATCCCAGATGGAGAGATTTACCTTGCAGGCCGCTGCAGGAAGCAGTTGGAGGAGTTGCCTGTCTCTCACGCTCTCGCTCACGTTCTCTCTCTCTACCTCTGTCTCTTTCCCGGTCACGCTTTGTACGTGAAGTCCTACCAATACAACTACTAAAAAGTAAAATACAAATGTGAAAATGCTGTATTCATATTACTAACTTAAAAATATTTACTAATTTAATATTACCTATGAGGACTTGCTCGTTGACGATGTCGTTTGCCATGACTTGGTCCACCAGTTTCCTCAAAATGTTTTTCTTCTCTACGATCAACGTTGGCCTACAATATTCATTTAACACGATAGTAAATGTAAATAACATATGTAAAAGAGTTATAAAAATAAGAAATTATTGATGTTGGATATTTGAGAATTCATACTAAATGCTATACTATTATAGGCATGACATACAACCAATATCTAAACCCTATAATTTTATTACATTTTAATTGATACAAAGCAAATATACATATAAATGTATGTATCGAACCAAGAAAGACTTAAAATAAATATGAATATTCCTCATTTTATTGCACTGAAAGAACATGACAGTACCGCTCAATGTATTATGAATCCAATACCAATCTTTGAAAAATATCCAATTACGTGCAGAGAAGATTCGAGAGAAGTAAAAATACTGTACAAAGATACAACAGAAGGTTGATACTCACTGTAAAATCCACGCACGAATAAAGCAATAAAACTGAGATCAAAAATTGTGAAAGTAAGTATGTTTTACCTCGTATGAGCTACTGCTAAGAACTATGGGTCCTGAACCGTGTTCACCCTGAACACCATGCAGATCAACACCAAATCCACTATTTCCCCGCACCTGTCGTAACGTCGTCAAGAAAAGTGTAGGAAAAACAACACATGAAAATATTTATACACTTGATGAAATAAAATAAAATATGGCTGAAATCTCGAACGTGATGATTCCACGATCGTACCTGATAGGGACCACTGTTGGGTAGAGCAATGGGACCTGGCCCATGTTCACTCTGCACACCATGGACATCGACTTCGGGTCCATTTGCTCCCTCACGCCTATCCTTTGTCCCATTCGTCTTCTTCTTCGACAGAATCGTCATCCTCCTGGATCAATTTTTCAACTGGCAAAAATATTCACAGCAGACTATTGTGACGTCGCTAAATGGAAGAAGTTCGAATGTCCTAGACGTATACCCACAACGAGAAGGTCGTAGGTCGCTGTATCCGTAATCACCAACTCCACGCACTCATTTAATAATTTCCACAGAAAACCTAACGAATTTTACGTTCACGTACAGATTTTAACTTTTTATTGGATTAGAGCATCTACACCGAAGCTTTTGTCAGAACTATGTCCAAATTTCCATCACCGGTTGGACACACACAACATGGGACTTTGTTAATCGTCTGTAGCTTTAATTCCTATTGTTTTCAGTGTTTTCTGATTCGGCCATATTTGCTCGATCAGCAGAAACCAGGGGACGTAGATCGTTGAATTTTCTCCTAGATTGGACATTGGTTGTATTGGAATTTGACACGATCGACATCTAGGAATGGAATTCAGCAATGGACGTCATGAATGTCCTAAGCCACAGTAGGATGGCGACACCAGTTACAACTGTTGGATAGTTTTGTGTCTGGTACAATAAGGCATAAGCAACGTGGTCCAATATGTAACGGCCGTTACTTACGAGAACGAGTCTGTGAGTTTTTCAATTCTGTCCCTTTATGAATGCTCATTTAAATATACTGTTTTAGTCGTCGACCATCATAAAATGATAACCTCTGTAAATAGCTCATTACCGAGTCCTTTTCGGGTATTGGAGTTCTCAAGTATATAGCTAATTGCTTTTCACCGAACGGTACTTAAAGGTACATACTATACAAGAGTCTTTTTATTAAAATCCATTAATGGCGTAAAAGTCGTTAAAAAAATTAAGATAAAAATTTAAAGGATACAGTTGATCATTTACTAACCTGTTGAACGTCACGTTCACATTAAACCTGATCGATATTAGAACATGTCTATCTGAATACTGAAAATAAACCATGGAATTAAGTAAAACAACATACAGGGGTAAAATTATAATTCTTACCGCTTCCCACGTAAAATATTGCTTTTTCCTAATTCGACCACTGTTTACGAAACCGTATATACATGCTAACTAGGAGTCCTTACGGAATAATACCACTTTTAAAAAATGTTAAAAAGGCACAGATATACGTTTAATTTCTCAGAGTAGCAGTCAAATTTAAAAACCCTGTAAAATAATCACTCTGAGAAATATCATTAGATTCCTCCTTCAAGGAATGGTTACTTGTTAACGTATCTGTCTGTAGCAAAAAATTTGTCGAACAGCAAGACGACACACGAAGTGCACTTTTCGACTGCAGTGCGTCAATCGAAGATCGATAATTTGTCGATCGATTCTTATAAGAATGTCAGGGCATCAAGAAATGTGTGTTCAGCCCTGTACCTTACCAGCGGAGCTAAATTTTCCCCTGAAACCGCCTACGCCCCCCCACCACAGCAACTCCCATCACGAGCATCAGCAGTAGAACGAGAGAACTACCCCTGTGTCTCGTGTTCCCGTTAGCCCAGTGCGAACCCAGAGGGAAAGCAAGCAGTCGCTAGTGGGGGTAGCCTCCACCAAAACCACCCTTTGCCACCCACGCAATCAATAGCAGGCCTAGCGTCTCTACTGAATGGACTTTGCCATCCCTGTGCCCTCCGCGTTCCACGCCTACCCAACCCCCTGTATTGATTACTACGCGAGCGGGGGTTGAGGGATGCTCTATCGACCCACCCAGCTGTATTACAGTTCATTCATAAATTTTCGGTTTTCTCTGGTAATCGTCACCGATCACCTTTGTGAGTAACGCCAAGCAAATTCTGACTAACGAGATTGTACAAGTCAGGCTGGATTCTGAAACGATACTGCCACCTGTTTATTCTCTCCTTTTTCTTTTATTTTTTCATTTCTTTTAACTTCGTCCACTTGTTGTACAGGGCCAGGCCTCCCGTGATTTATGTATCCTAGTCCTGCAGTTCAGACTGGAAGGACTTGGATATATTTCCTTTGGAGCTTTTTTCCACTTGCTCTAGACGATTCTTTAATCGGGTGGTTTACCATTGCAATTGTAAAATGTAATTCACATACACACGTCTATTCGTACGTCTTGGAGCAATATTATTGCAATACGACAAATATCTAACAAGTTATTTACGTCGACATGCAATCGTTGTACAACATTGTAATTCACTTTTTGCAAGGTGGTCATATTACATTATAACCCAGCAAATGCATCTTGTAACAGTTGTATCTATGTACGTTATAACGAATTCCATGCTGTTCCATAGTAGCCACGTAATAGTGAGATAAATCCGATAATCGCGTTTGCCGGGAATTTAGTTCATTTATTGAGACACGTGTATTTCAGACCTTAAATAATTACGATCAAGATGTTCAAAAAGTGTCATAGCTACGCTGGTTACGTTACGCCGACACGCTTTTAATAAATTGTGTTGCCTCAAAGTATTACTCTGAAATAGACATTTGAGAGATACACTTTAGTTACGGGTTGGTTGTTTCACGCTTGGCCACCTGGCAGATATACTTTGAACGAGCCAACTCACATTTCGTTAAATATAATAGAAATGAAATGAAATTAAGTGACATTTAATATTTTCCGTTATGCTTAAATTTCATACGTACTAAATTTAGTTTCTTTTTTTATAAAGCAAGCACAATGTATCTAAAATATATCATCAAAATTTTCTAAGGACATAGAAAAAAAATTCTTACATTTTTTTGGTGGCTCGATATACACGTTATATCAGCCATGTTATAAAATCGCTTGTCATATAACTGAGCCGTTATGTGTTAGCGTGGTATCTATTGCTTCTGTCCTAAAGCCTTCGGTACACATTGGCCCTCTCCGCTTCTAACTCATTGTCAGTCACTCCCTGTCATCACTTTCCACAGTAGGATGCCGTTCTTGGATGATAAGAAGATTGAAAAGAAGAAGGTCTCAAGAAAGCGGACCGAGGAACACGTCGATAAATCCTAATATCTTCACCGGGGAACAAAAGAGGCCGCGTCGGCCGTGAAGTGAAATTAGATTTTATTCTTACAACGCGATCCAGGCAGCGCTATGCCAATTGTTATGCCAGGTACTTTAACGAAGCTAATATACATATATATGTTACGTATGTGAAATATCCTTCAGGCATGTAACATGGGCGAGGCCCAAATCCCCGGCCCGAGAAATATAATGGATACACCTACGCGTGCGATTTTGCTTTGTGAAATCTTATGTCAACGGGGTGATTTATTGTTGGTTTGCTCTTTGGAAAATTTCTTTTGGACAAATACACGATGATAATGGAAAGACCGTCAGCCGTATGGGAAAGGTAAATAAATGGAAGAGCGGAAAGGGACTTTGCGTAAATTGGTTTGTACGAAGGCAACCAGGGATATTGGGGCATAAACTATATTTTTAACTTCGTTTCCGAAGACACCTCGAGAAGAATTCGAGAGCTGTCATCCTCCTACGATATTTGCTCTATTCGCGAACCTAACTTATAAACGTAACCATTCTATCTCGACGTTTGATCGACTATAAGGTTCCGTGTGTCGCAGTCTCAAACAATAAATCACCTGCTAGCACATATTGAGGTTACGACCCTCTGTCCAATGCATTACAAGGTAAAATGTGTTTTGTGTCCACAGTGACGTAACTGCCAATGTCGCGCTTGGCTGGCCCACTTTTTACATTTTTATGCCGAGCTCAGGCACGACCTTCTATATTTTCGTCATCCCTCCTATTATGACGTCACTAGTACCATACCTAAACATATCGATACATACACGGGTACATTCAAACACGAATGTCCCTCCGTGTAGCTTCTGTATCAAAGCAACAAGCTTTAAAATTTTTATCGTTCACGCAGCATATCTGATGCACGTTTGCATATTATATTCCGTTAGTTATTCAACCTTACTATGTTTATCTCGGTAGCTTTGATTCTCTCTCGGTATATTTGCACGGGACAGTCCAACCTTCTGCCACTGGGATTTTGGTATTGCTTGTTGTCACGTGACCGTTCGTCGAAGCATCCCGAACGTCGAGAGTACCATGAAAACTTTACTTGAACTCTTGAACCCTGTTGTCTCTCGAGCAGACCTTTAAAGAGTTCCCGAAATTGAACGGAGCATTGGACCACGGGGAGAAACGCTGACGGGTCTTTTTAGAAAGGTTAACATTAGACTTTGAGGATTTTTCAGGAAATAATTAGTAGAAAGAATAACGTGAGTTCTTGTGGCATCGAAAATTTCTTAGAGCAGGGACTAGAGGGGCACTGCGCGTGGATGTGTCGGTTATGTTACTTCCGGCTGGGGAGAGCGGACAAACCACAAACTACGTACCGAGGAACTGAACAAACCGTTGCGAGAAGTTCGCTGGTAAGAGAGCACGACTTCTCACAGGAAATATAATTTCTCAAGACGTGGAGAAGATGCTTTCTGTGGGTAAACGAGCTTTTTAGTCAATTGTCGTAAATCTCTCGTGGTACCATTATCGCATTATGGGCGTTACCTTGCGTTAGGTACTCTCAGCGATTTTTAATGTACGTGTCACACTTTATTACAGCTTTTTCCTTCATTCGCGTTCCACCTACTCTCGTTTTATTTTGATCCTTCCTTCGGGGACCTTGGATCTTCGAAACTGTCATCATTCCCACGGTTGCTCAGGGCTCAGCAGGAAACTAGCGTTTCTCATTGTTCCTTCAGCAATCAAAGGAATGACTTTTCGTCCAGCAGTGGCATAACACGCGTCTAAGGTAGTATGATGGATTTATGTTAGAAATTTAACCCTACATTTTTAATGCCTAATTGAAAGAAGTCAATCAGCTGGATCTGTTGGGTCAAAACAAAATTTGTTAACCGTGATGAATTTGTTAAGCAGTGGCATAACATGCGTCTAAGGTAGCGTGGTGGATTTATGTTAGAAATTTAACCCTGCATTTTTAATGCCTAATTGAAAGAACTCAATTAGCTGGATGTGTTGGGTCAAAACAAAATTTGTTAACCGTGATGAATATGTTAAGCAGTGGCATAACATGGGTCTAAGGTAGCGTGGTGGATTTATGCTAAAAAGTTAATCCTGCATTTTTAATGCCTTATTGAAAGAGCTCAAACAGCTGGATCCGTTGGCTCAAAAAAAAATAGTTAACCGTGATGTTTGTTTATTGATTTGGCGGTTCAGTAAACATTATGATTTATTTATGAAAATAATTATTATTTCCTAGTATTAAATTCAGGCTTTAAAATTTCTTCTTATTTGTTTTATGAAATTTAATAGATTGTATATGGATATTGATTTGACTGCAGTTGAACTCTACCACACTACCTTAAAGTGCACAGCTCACAATGCAACACTATTTTCAGTTTGTCCATTACGACTGTACCATAGATTGTATTGGAGAGTATAAACGGCCATCTTGAATTTCCAATCACGAAACTCTTAAATTACAAACAATCGATGAACTATCTTTATCGAACAGAAATAAACCCATATTTCTCTAAGTTCCACAATTACTGAAATGGAACTTTGATAAGAAATAATTGTGAGATAAGGGCATGAGGTACGTGTAGAATTTTAATACAAGCATCTTACACGTGAAAAAATTGCATGCGACTCACGCCTTTATCTTTCAATTATTCCACATAAAAGTATCGTGTAATTAACAAGGGGCTTGCAAAAATATGCATGCACCACATTTGCTTGTGAATTTTTATAACATACTCATAAATTACGATATTCCATTTCGAGGTTATGACGTACTCCCCAGTTTCCTGAAGACCCATAGTTCAAAGTTCAAGTCCGTAAGACTCTTCATACTCGTCTTCGATCTTCGTAAGACTTTAAGCGAATCAGCTCCATCCTGACGAGACAGACATTTTATAGACGTGTCCCATTAATCAATGTTCGATGCTGTCTATTATGTTTATGAATTTAGGTTGTTTATCAATGTTTCTATCAGTTAACCGGATATGCCAGAAGTCCATCGTTTAAATTTCACTGCTCGATTTTACGACGAAAGTTGAGTCGCGCCGAGTTCGGTTCATTGAGTTTAATGTAACGTCACAATCCATTAAGTCAACCTTTGTACCGGTGAAAATGATTTTTTTTTTCATCCTATCAGCTGATACGCAGAATTGCATCAAAGTTGCCTTTCTACGTGTTCAGCAAGGACTTTGTTTTCTTGAAAAGTTCCGAAAGGTACAGCATCCGTAAACACTGTATATACCTGAATAGAAGGTAAAAATGTGACAATGTGACTTCCTTCTATTTATAGCCAAGCGTCAGGGGAGTAAAGTTCAAAGGAACGATAATCCTCGTCAAAAGTGATTCTGGAAACAAAATACTGCAAGGAACGAAAACCTATCAGGATAATCCGAGTACATGCTGGGGAATTTATTGGGTAGAGAATTTGTGTTGAAACGAGGGGGAGCAGCTTTACAACGCTACTCAAACGTAATAGGTAATAGTGACGTTAAGCGGACTGCGCGAGGATATCAAGACATAATGATCTTGCATTAATGGCTACCAAAGCATGCAGCCTCTCGATCTCTCATTGAACATGCTCATTTATTGCTACAAGCTTGACTGGATCTATTAAAAGGCCGTACGAACGGAAACGTATTGAGACTCTGTCCTGTACAGTCTCTACAAGCATCTTCAATGAGATCATTTTAAATCTGAGAAAATGTGCAGAAGACTTTGTCTTCGTGAGAAATTCGTTAAGCGATTTTCTTAAGATCTTTGACACTAGCTTCATGGAAACTATACGAATGGGATATTGAGACTTTTAAACTGAAATAACAAAAATTGTATGAAGTAAGAAAATGAGAAATAACGGTGATTGACACCCTGATAAAGGCATAACAGTTTATTATATAAGGATTTCAATTAAGACGTTAACGATAATAAAAAGTTACAATTCGTATTGGGTCATCGAGTGTGTATGAGGATGAGAAAGCACCCAAGGCTCCTACCACTCTTGATCCTCAGAGACCAACAGTTTGCTTCGTTCTCATTGGTCAATCGTATACCCTCCGGGTCCTTTGCCGCCCACACGTAAATCCATATATATATATATATATATGTATCTCGTGTGCATATATATATATATATATAGACCACGTCACCCCACGAACTCACGTACGCGGATGCTAGAGTCAGAGCTTGGGAAGGGATGCAGGGGTTGCCGATAGAACGGTATCCCCACCACAGAGGGGTGGCCCCATTCAAGTAAGTAACGCTGGAATGCACATTTACAACCAAGTCGATTGCACAGTTTCGGTCCGGTTTTCAAGCGAGCTGTTTCACTGAGGACCGCGACGAAAGGCTGGTATGATCAATTCTAGGATTTTACCATCTAGTGGCATGATTAATCGGCGCAATTTATAAGGAAACCTTAATTTCTTAAGGATAATTAATAAGAATTGAACGGCGAACGGGTATATCCAGTTACGCCTGGTACTCAATAATATTACGAGATGTAGACAATTTTTCGAGTATGCGCGTTACTTGGACTCCTCCTCAAAAGCTTAGAATCGATCACGTCGAAATTATGTTACAGATATAACTAGCCATTCAGAGCTTTTTCGAATATAATCTTTATCGAGCTTCGAACGAAGCTTGTAGAACCAAGAAGGTTTTACTCTTGTCAAGTGGCCATTGACATGGAATCTGTCTTTTCAGTCTCTTGTTATTTTTCCTTTTGCTTTCTCACTGGAGCGATATTGACAACTAAACAGAGAATTAAAGCCGGTTTGTTGGTCTTCCGTATTTCCAGGAGGGGTTGCATCAAAGGTTTCAACTTTCAAATCAAATAGATCTTCACTGAGGTAAATAAAGATACTCAAGCTGGTTTCTTCAGACGACAATGCGTATCCAAATGAATAAGCGCAAGGATATTTACGTAAACCGCCTCGCCCTTCGTATCGAAGTCTATTGATTGTTTCTTCGCGAACTTAAATTGCCTCTATGGGTTTGTTAAAGGACGGAAATTGGGTTGCCGCTGAGCATACGCTATCGTAAGCATATAGAATTTTCCATAAATAGGGTTTTTTTTTCTTATCGATAACACCGACCATCAGGCACGGTTCACTGCGTTTTCTGCTTTAACGAGTAATTAGACAACTTTTTTTCCGTACGATATATATCACGGTCGACCTGTTTCTTAAAAAGATCAAAAGAAACGTCTTCGGAGTAGCATGGTTCGTTTATCGCAGATCAATTAATATTGTCAGAAAAAGAGTAGCCGTAAAGAACCGCAGTTACACTACATGGATTGTATCGGCAATCTTATTGGACTCGATATAATGTAATATATTTATTATGTCTAGACTATACACATATAAGTATTACGTGGATGAGAAAAGTTTATCGATCATTTCGTAGAAATTTTTTTACATTCAAAAGCTACATCGTAAATCTCTTCTTCGTATCATGCCAACTTCAAGCCACGTTGTTGCAAGGTAAGCCGAATGCTGGCCTTGAAGAAAAATAGCATACAAGTAGCATGCAAGTCCTAAGTGGAAGCCCCATTGCCACTTCCCATAAACATTGCACGAGACGTATCACGTGTAGTTCGTAAAGGTGACAATGTGATTTTGTTATCTTTGTCGACCTTGAAGAAAAATAGGATACAAGTAGCATGCAAGTCCTAAGTGGAAACCCCAATTCCACTTCCCATAAACATTACATCGAACGTACCACGTGTAGTTCGTAAAGGTGACAATGTGATTTTGTTATCTTTGTCGACCTTGAAGAAAAATAGCATAGAAGTAGCGTAAAGGTCCTAAGTGGAAGCCCAAATGCCACTTCCCATAAACATTGCATGAAACGTACCATGTGTAGTTCGTAAATGTGACAATGTGATTTTGTTATCTTTGTTGCCTTTAAACTTGATAATAGTAATTTAAAAGTAACCAAAAGAAAAGGAACGACCAGAGGCGATCTCTGAATAAAATTTGAGTGAATCCCGAGCAGTAAGTGTACACTCGATGGTGGATTCGCTGCTGGTTTAAGATGTCGAAACACGCCTCGCTATTTCAACCTTGAGTGATATTGCCCGAAATGCTATTGGATGGGCGCTAGAAATTAAATAGGAGGAAATTTGGATTTTCGATATAGCGCTACAATAATTATTACAGTGTGATATATATTGCCGTTTACAAGAATTGTCTGTTTATGCAAATGAGGGATTCGGAGTAGAGATTTGAAGATTGAATTACAAAATCTGACTGTATTTCAGGTTGAGGCGAGACAAAATTTTATGGAATAGAAAATATCTAGTATCTATTTATCTAGTTACTTGATTTGGGAAAAACTAGTCTGTCCAGCTCAATTATGCCCGGTAATCGATCCAGCTTGTTCCTTAGGGTGCGTAACAACGAATCCGTATATCTAAGGTAGACTGCGAATATTACACTGGATCTAATACTCTAACGCTTAGAGCCAGGAGTGACAATGTGCAGTCCGATCTTTCGTGCGTGAAGCTAAACGAATTTCTAAGCACGAGTATCATGACTTTGCCTCTTTATATGTAGTCACTTTCTGCTGATGCTCTTAGGTGTTGCTAGGACTTCAGGAATGCGCTCAACTAAACAGCTAAGTCGGTGACACGAGCAATGCACTGGGTCTGCAATGCTGAGCCTGCGATTCTAGTGGGGCTACTGATCGGGTGGCTGTGAATGATATAGTAATTGCGGGAATGATAACAAATGCGTTACGTAACAAGTCCAATTCGTGTTTTATATCTATCAGCAACGCGAGTTACATAACTCTAATGTAATATTGATGAAAATCAAAGTAACACGTTGATTACCAGTTTATTTCATGTTACTACTGCGATCGTAGATCTTGAGTTATTAGACTCAAGGTGTTCTAAAAGCTTACAATTAGTGTAGCTGGTACGTTACGTTAACACTTTTTTAATATAGTGTGTCACTTAAAAATATTAATATGATATATTCGTTTGGGAGATATATACGGAAAGAATTTTCGTTCAAAAATTATCGTGGATATTACAGAAATGAATTTTATAAAACGATTAGGTAAATTTTTCATTCCATTAATATATCTGAGCACTAAAGGTAAAAAATGTCAATTTTTCACTGAATTTTAATAAGCTATTTATAATGTTGTGAGAAGCAGAATTTCACAGCAAAAAATACTTTGTTTATTTTATAAATTACCTATTCATCTCGATAATTTTTATTATATGTATATTAAATATAATCTTTGCTTTGTGCCATTTATTATTAAATTTACCTATCTGATATTTAAACTTTTAATTGCAGTAGTTAAAACATTAGTTTTAAATCCACAGATATTATGATGATTTCTACTTGCTCCCCGAGCATAGTTCTACGACATAATTTTCCAAATATATTTGTTGTGAAATTTTTATGAAAAATTCCATGCAGTTAGTTGCGGGCTGATTATTTCACGCGTTGCCACCTAACGGACATTCTTACAACGACACAATTCACAATTCGTTAAATGCAGTGTAATTAATGTTAATTGTAATTACATTGCGAACATATGCCGATTTTACGCTGTACATATTTTATTAACGTTTATAGTATATTTTTTGTAATTTCGCAATGTTAACAAATTTCCAAAATTTTGCCAACCTTGCAGGATTGCTAT
>JARQSV010000264.1:0-38403 GCA_030142285.1 Calameuta idolon | reverse complement strand
ACGTTTATAGTATATTTTTTGTAATTTCGCAATGTTAACAAATTTCCAAAATTTTGCCAACCTTGCAGGATTGCTATGACATACATATAATTTCTTGGTGAATAATTTATTTCAATTGCGTTCCACATTTTTTCCTGTTAAAAATATTATATTGCGACTTCACAAGGTGTGACTTTTTCTAACATCACTCAGCGATGTAACAGGTTTACTGGATAATCATCAGACGAGTATCTGCAATTTTTGGGAATTATTATGATTAATACAAATCTATGTAAATATAATATTTCAATTTATATTACAAAAAATATTTAATTTATACGACATCCAATATTATTGACCAGGTTTGGTCTTTCCGCCCTCATCCAAAAGTCTTAAAGCTTTCAAATCCTTCAAAAGTATACTTTTTTGACGAAACGATTTCTAATAAATTATTTAAGGTTCAAGTAATCTGGAGGAGGAGAGTGGAACGATATTGAGTAATGGTCTCATCAGGAGGTCGACGCGTCTATGTAAATACTGAAATCATTACTTTGACTTCGTTACGTCACGCCACGTACGTGAGGTTAAAAACTAAGGCACATTCTATATTAATAGCTTACACAGGGGCAAGTTGGGTGTACGAGATAATAACATAATAACAGTGTATCCGCTATCAAGGAGCAGAAGTAAGCAGGATCGCGTGATGAAGGATCGCTTGTTTTATTAGTTGTAAGTTTAATTATGCTATACTATATTCTCTTCAATAGTTGGATGTGGTTTTTTTATATTTTGCAAAAGATACGATTCCTAGCTGATCAGACGGAATTTTCCGTAAAATCTCGTAAGTTTATACTTCATAGAGAGAAACAATATATATTTCAGTACAAAGCCAAACGCATGAATACTTCTTAATAAAGATTGTATGCATAGCCCTGTGTGGCTTGTTAGGGATTTCATTGTTTTCAATTTATTAAAAAAAAAATACCTCCTACACTAGAAGTAACTATACGTAATTAGCTTCATATACGCTCTCATTTCTACAATGTTGCCAGGTTGTGTTCAACAAAAAACAAAGCTAAGAGAACAAAAACATTCGACTAATCATTTTATCGTAAGGTTGCCTTTCCAGGTCAATCGTACGAGTGATAAGACTGAAATACGAAATGCTCGTTGGCCAAATTCTTCATGAGAAACAATTTTGATAAATGAGGAGTTTGATTTTTCGAGTTATCCGACTGATAGGACTGTTATGATTGATCTGTAAAGGCACCTTAAATCTTGCAACAGTTGTTAAGATTTGACCAAAATGTATTTTCTCCCGCAGCGCTGTTTCTACTGAATACGGCTCTATTTCTCATGATCCGAAAACTTTATACGAAGTCGGCATTAAAAATTTCTTAAGATTTTCCAATGCGACACTCACGGTACTCCCTGCCTGCGAATTTGTATTCGGAACGTGGGAAGTAACAAAAGTACCGAAACCGCTGGGAGAAGCCTCGCGTGATCGATCTAATAATACATTTTCTGTCCCTGACATCTTGATGCATGAAAGTACGTAAGAAATATAGCATAACTGTAAAATTCTGTAATTGCATAAAGTCAAAGCCAGAAACCTCCCGCAAGAGGTGATTTGAAAATGAATCTAAAAAAAGGAAAAGAACGAATCTTTCTGTGACATAGCCTCCGGTGCTTTGACTTGAGCCAACTTATGGCTCTTCGGTTGATTACGAGCGCGTAGACACGAAGGATTGATTTGTGTCTTCTTCGACGCTGCGGAAAATGTTTTCTCGCTCTAGTGAGAATATTCCATTAATGCTTGGGACACTAGAGAAGCAACGAGTTCATGATGCAGAGAAGAGGAACGCGGTGTTCGGCGGCTGTAGTGGTGACATGCCACTATTTGACAGTTGCGCCAATTGCATAGAGCTAAATTTGACGTTTCTAAAAAAAAGGAGAGAAAAAAACGTGTAAAATAGATTTACATTTATTTTTCCCATTTCCATTCATCACTGTAGACTCCCACCATTCGTTACACTAAAAAATGGGCTTTAATTCATCTTAACTTCTACCTCATCCATTCTTGGATAATCGCACGGTTTCAGATTGTTTGGATTCGTCCTCAGAGAGGTGAAAATTTTCACAGTCATCCTATAGAATCTGGCTGGATGAAACAAAGTGAGAAACATAGTACACACTTGTTAGTGAATGAGAAAGAAAAAGGGATGGAGAGAGGAGAAGGGATGCGTCAGAGAGAGAGAGAGAGAGAGGGGGAGGGGAGGTATACCAACCTCTTTATAATTTCATTGGGGTTCGTAGGAGGAAATCTAACAGTTTAAGTTCCGGGGGCCCTTCCGGACCTCTGTACGTTACTGTCCGCTACCAGAGGAAGGGTGTCGCCTAGCAAACGCCGACTGGTGGCGAATTTCGAGGGGAAATTCGCCAGAGAGTGGGTCGAAGGTAAAAAGAGGAGAAGCTGGAGGAGGTGGTAGTCGACGTGGTGGTAAAGGAAGAGAAGCAGGAGCTGCTGGAAACGGAGGGTTGACTGATGGTTGGAGGTGTGCACTGAGTAGTGGTGCGTCGGGGTAGCGAAATTCCAAGAACAACCCATACACAGAGAAGGACCTCGCGAAGAGGAGGCGTGGATAGACGGCAGCCGTTGGCACTTCAGTTGCTCCACGATTTCTGGACTCTGCGGACTAACAGGTTAGTGCACTCTGTTCATGATTCATCCACTGTCGTTATCGATGCAGACAAACGAACCGGTTAGATATTTTTATCGTGTGATTATTCTTCTTCTTTCTTTGACAAACAGTGTAAACACCAACAAGTAACGTTCACTCAACACCGACTACGTATTATCTTTGAAGTACTTTGAAATGCCTTGAAAAAAAAATTGTTCCTATATTTTAATGTTGAAAATGCGATCGAGATCTTCGCGCGATTGAATTTCTTTGGAAATTCTGTATTATCGATGCCTTAAGATTTTTCATGGAATGCTATAAATAAATGGTGAATCAACGAATAATGGCGTCAGACAGGTCGTATGGCGTGTTGAGGATTTAAACGAACGATCTTTTCGTCCATATGCCTCTTTTCGAAGTCTCCAAATATTTATCGTAAATATGTTTGCATCTTTTGGCACAGTGTTTGAAAGATTGAACTTAAACTTGGGAATGAGCAGGAATTGAGGATACATTTTTTTAAGTAAGAAACTCCCTAACGGAAAACTGAACGGTACGTACCTGTCGGATTCGTCGATCGAACTTATGGCACTTGTTGCAACTACCTACCCCTGTCCTTACACCGTACAAAGGCATCGCTACTGAAACAACCTACGTCTGTTATTTTATTGGCATCTTTTCTTTTATTTCGCAATGTGAATGTAGAAGGACGTGAAAATTTTCAGTGGTACATTTTATCTATATTTTATAACGAATGATATTTCGAAATACTGATAAATTTTTTGCAGATCCGTTAAGTAAATAAGTATCAAACATAAATTACATTTGATAGATTTAAACTGACAGAGAATGTATATGTTGTTCCGTGAATTTGCCAATCAATTAACGTTGCTATATAATGAATTGATAATTAAATACTCGAGAGGGACGACGACGTTTTAGATTGATGTATAGCATAAATTAAGAACCAGTCTAATACGTTTGGCCTGGTGACTTCTTCCGATTCACATCCACCGAGTAATTCGATAATTCGTGTAGCGAATCGTAATTGAATTCGTGATCTGAAAGTTGACTTGAAAGCTCAGCAAGTAGATGACTATTAACGTTTTTAACTGCAGTTTTTAATTTCAATCAACCCTCAATCTTCGCCAATACCATCTCTCATATTATTTTCCTTCGAGTAAATTCGTTGATTCTAGAATACAGGAACGTCCTCCATTACGGCAGCAGACTCTCGTCTACGCGAAATTTTATGTTTTTCCTCGTTTTATTATTACCAAGCACGGGCTCGGCTGATATAAGGGTTTTACTGCATTACAGTGGATTTTATACCTTCAGAGCTTTGCAATCATTAACGTAAAGTGAAGATAACGTGAAAACCATTGCTAAGTTGACTACATAAAACTCGCGATATTAATCTATATAAAAAGAAAACTGGGATACAAAAGTCTTCTTCGTTGAAAACAATTAAAATATCATTTTTTATTATCTCCTTGTCGCGGGGTTCCCTCGTGATATCAAACGAAGAAAGATTTGATTCTATTTGAAGTTCCCACCCACACGAGAAATCGAGGCAGAAATTCCTGCTGAAAGAAAGGGAAGCCCTTTGACTTTACTCAAAATAAAAGTATATCGATAGCCAAATCGATATTCAAACGTATATTTGTACGTTTCCTGATATACAATAATAATTGAAGAAAATTAAAATAAAAAGTACCGAAACAAATTAATCGACGAGTTTTTCTTTTTTTTTCTCTTCTTTCGTTGCAAATTAATTCTCGCCTTTTCAAAGAATTTCGCTCCTGGGATCTCGTCTAAAATTCACGTGCGAGCGATAAGAATTTGTCGTTGTCGGTTTGGCGCGTGACTCGCGCTTCTTTACGTTCTCAGCAAGGGAGGCTGACAAGAGACTAGAAAAATGCCCGGATCGTGCCCTTGCCTTTTCTTTTTCACACTGGTGTCGAAGAAGCGACAGGGTTGAAGAGGAACTCGAGTGAAATGAAATCTCACTGTGGGACAAAAGGGTGATCCAATTTTTACTTTGATTAGAATTACACGGCCGTATTTGAATATGCGTACGTGAAGGTACATTTGCTGATTTAAAAATGTCGTCAAGAATTTATGATATTGAAAGGAAGGGGAATTTAATCGAAGAAACATAATTAAACCCACGCGAAATTTCATCCGCGTCAATGTCACGAATGGTGTTATAAGGGTGCCACGAGAGTGGTAAATCTTGGCAGCAATATAACCAGGACCAAGGAAAAGAGAAAAATAAAGGAGAATAGGAGAGCGATGGAGAGAAAAGAAGAAAGATCTCTTCAACATGGATTGCCCAGGCAGGCACGGCTTTGCTTGGATTTACCGTGTCTCAACCTATACGTATCATCGTGTAGCCATCTACTCGGTTCGATCGAACCGGTTTTATCGTGGTCACTTGAAATTGTGTGCTCTCATTTACCTGATCACTTCAAACTGCGGAGTATCTTTCGCTCGGAGTGACCCGTAGGAATTCGAGGACTTGTTAATTCGAGGTTCTATTTGAGTTGACCCATTTTCACAGTCCCGTATTCTCTCTCTTTCTCTCTCTCTCTCACACACTCTCGCTCTCTCTCTCTCTCTCTACCTTTCTGCCTGGTTTGGTCGCTGTTCTGCGCTTACGTAGTCCATGCCTCTATCTTTCTCATACCGAGTATCGGTATATTCGAGCATCGGTGGCTACATAGGCAGCCGACCAAACAGCTGCGACATAACTGAAATAACGCGGTCAGCACATTGAAAGTTAATAGCTCGATGCAGTTATACGTTGCGCGTATCCTACGAAAATATTTTGGAGCATGAAACAGTAATGAAAAATCTTAGTCTCGATACCTTCCAAAAACACCGTGATCTGCTTCTATTGTATGTCATTGGGTGTAAATAGGATAAATGTCTTATACATTGATATTTCGAGGAGTTCCGAAGGGTCCCTAGGAGGTAATTGCCGTCACCTGTTGACCGAGAGGGTCTCACTAAAAAAAGACCAATAAGAAGGCCATCCATCGGCCTCTGCGGACGGGGGTCCCTATTCCGCAATATTCCTGCTTTATTGCGTTTCTCATGGCGAAGAGCATCAACGTGCTTCTCACTATTTCTCGATTCTCTCGAGGTTCTATTTTCGTCCTTCCCATTCTATATATCTCAAAGTCTATCTCTGACTCTACTCACTCACTATGCTCGCTTGAGTGGCAGATTACATCGAACGGAACAGCCCTGGGTTACTCGCTCAATTCAGTACAAACCCGTTGCACCCCGTGGCCACCATTTTTATCCGGAGCTTTTTCACGTCGCGTATCCGCTCGCGTTACGACCCACGTATATCACGCAAAAGGAAGCCCACGCTGAGCCGCTATAGACGCCAGCTCCGATATATCTACGTTTATAGATAAATCCCTGACCATGGAGTATAGTGTAACGCGTTCGCATATCACGACCTCGTAAAAGGGAATCACTGCTTCACGCGCTAAAACGGGTTACGTGTCGTTTTGTTATACCAGATATAAAAGGAGGGTATCTTTCGCAACATTTATGTATACAGCAATATGCAATTATATGGGTGACCCTTTCGCTAAAACTGATGGATACGTAATCAGTGTTAACTCATATAGGCACATGAAATATTCGCTTTATTAATGAATTGCTATTTAGATTTTTTTTTTATTTAGCTTTATTGCTTCAGTATTTTTTGCGGTTTACACACGTTGGATTAACTGTTTAAATTATAAGAGGGATCTTAAGACTTCCTTTATAGTATATGTTGATCTCTGTCATGAAAAGGAGAAACCCTCCATATGGGGATAAGTTGTTCATCCCTGCATCTTAAGTTGAATAATATATTTTCAAAATATCGCAGCAAGATGTCTTGAGTCACGATCGCACGAACTATGCCGTTACGTCTTATTCGACGTCGTAAAAAAAATTAATTTTATCGATGCTGTACTTTCAAATGTTACTGTTTCAATTGCATCAGAGACTCGTTTGTTTTTCTGTAAATTTTCACGCAATCGGTTCAGCGATTCTGTCAGAGTTTTTAATTAAAACGAAGGACATTAATTTTTATCGAACTTTGTGCGTGTGCCGATTTCAACCCTGAAGCATCGGAGATCCGATTTTGAGACTGTCAGTGTGCAATCTATGACTGATTGATTTCGTCGCCAAGTTCGAATCCGATTTGTCAAATACTTTATTCAGCCTAGGATTACGGACATGCAACGTTAACTTTTCAGCTTTTGCACATGCACTATTTTGAATCCGGAACTGCTGGACAGCTGAAAATGCCACTGTACCGTCTACATCCGGAATGTTATTTCTCGTGTAAATTTGAACGTGTTCAGTTCAGCGATTCGTCTGGAATTTTGAATGCAGATATTTGTGGGTACGCGCGTGCATGCGCGGATATGCGCATCTGTTTTTTTCTAACGGCAGTTGCGCCGTTGAGATGTTCCATTTCGTCGTACCGAAAAATTAACGATACTACATCGGTATAATAAAACGATAAAATTAATTCAATAACAAACATTGCTCGTTCTCCCTGCCGATAGTGTCACCATCAATCGTACAATTTTCTACCATCATCATAGGCAGTATAGCTGCACTGTTATCATCATAGGTAGTTTGCATTATATCACATTAAGAGGATTGCGTGGTTTCCACTACCATGTGAGTACAAGTTAAAGGTCCATTCTACAAGGTTGACAATCATTTCGACATTAGTATCGTAATAATTAAGCATAAAGCGAAAGAGCAATCGCAGAAAAAAATGTCTATGTAATTTGAAAAATGACAAAAATTTCGAGCCTGATTGTTCTTTCGGTTTAGATTTAATAATTACGAAAATGGTGTCAATATTATTTTTAACTTGCAGAATGTGCCTTCAATTTTCGCTTTGCTGATGTATATCTGTAAAAACTCTGTTATTTACAATTTTTATTTATGAGAGCTCCATAATTGCCTTAATTACATTCCATGGGAGCCTTTCGAAATGAATTGACAGGGTTTGGCAGCATCGCTTTTTCTCCAACAAATAAATATGAGTAAATACAGACAAAAGCGCGGACTATAGGTATACTCACTGCTTATTTTGGAATCTACAGTCTCTATGAATAGCTGCTACAAGAAACAGAGTATTTTTCCAAGTTTCGTTTAAATTTTTTTTGTACTCCAGAAGATACGGATTTTGGAATGTTTTACAAAAGCTAACGCCCACACAGTCACTCATTTATATACTAAATTGGTATCTCCATGCTCCCGGAATTTTATTTCCGATTATCTGTTGATACCTAACGAAGCAGATGACTTTTACCCTTTTACGTCTCTCGCGTATGACGCACGTGTGCGAATTTTTATCAGCTACGTGTTACACTTTATCCTATGGATAATCTACATTTCGTGCCTTTTCCAGAACGCATGGATAATTTTTGTCCAATTCCATTTCCTTTCCGATCGTGCAGACTCACACGTATTCGGTATTAGCGAACGATGCCGAGGGAATTAGCACTCGATATTCGTACTTTCATTTAGCAAAATGCGAAACGTACTCTCGGGCAGATTGCCATGATGTGCTTAACTGATCCGTTCTCATTAATTTATGCCGTTTCTTCATTAAAATCCCACGAGAGTTTCCAACCAGTCGTCTGATACATTACACGCATGTAGCATATGCAGAGTTATTCACCAGAAGGTATAGGAAGCTCCAAAATCTACGATGACTTCCCTTTTCGAATTAAATGACATTTCCATAATGAGCACTTTCAGGTCTTTCGTGACATGTTACATTATTAGCTAATAGCTCTCGTAATATTATTTTCTTTTTGCCACCCTATATTACTAAATCCTGTTAAACCAGACCGTTCGCACGGTAGCTTTCAACTTTGATTGGCAATTCATTGAAGCTAAAGAACCGTATATTTATACCACGTCAGGACGTAAGCGCGGAATCGCGCTTGAATACGTGCTCCATTTAATTAATGCTAATTACACTGAGACTCAGTCTGCCAGTAACTTCTAAACGATTTGCCTGCGACGTTTGTAAGCGAACTGGATAGGGCAGAGATAGATAGATAGATAGATAGGGGGAAAGAGAACAAGAGCGAAAGAGACACGGACAATGGATCTCTCTTTCTCGTGGCTTTCAACACGTCGGAAATTGCCCGGGAATGGGAGTCCGGTGAAACAATGGCTGCGTCAGCGTATGCAGTAACTTTGTTGTTTCTCCGATGCTAGCCATAAGGGGTGGTTTAGTAGAGTGAGAATGGTTGTCGGCATAAGACTAACGAGACAATAGGTACAAACAGATGTTGTAGATTCGCATAAAGAGGAAGGAAGAAAAAAGAGAGATATTTTAATGGGGAAGAAAAAAGTATGAGAGCTCAGGTATCTTTTCTTCTCTTGCTTGACGACGCATTAACCGTTCACTGCTACAATGTACACATATGTATACCAGTGGTAAATATTAGAGCATCGTATGTGTGTAACAAAACAGTTCATAATTTTACCTCTACTTAGTTTGGTGCCTAAACTTCGTTAAGTGAATCTCTATGTCAAAGCGTGTAAAGTTCGTATTTATGATTAGCTTCGCTTCGTAAACTTGTCCGCGTGTGATTTAGTTCCTTAGAAAAGAATTTACGTTATAATCTTACGATATCCTCTTTCGGACGTGGAAATCTGCGAATGAGTTCTGTAGTCTTCGATCTATTGTTTCTCGTCTAATAATTTAATTTACTCAATGGAAATTCCAGACTTTGCTTTTATATTTTATTAAATTATATTTTTTTCAATATAATTTAAAAATATACTTTAGGATTTATGTCAGAATATAATTCTAACATGTATAATAAAATACATTTTAACGATATACAGTAACGTCCAATAGAAGTGGAACACTTGAGTTTTTGTGTATTTCTGTGAAACTATAACTGATTTCAAAAAACCGAAAATATATTTTTTATGAAATTTCCTTCCCGTTCGAATGGTTTTATCCCGATCGGATACAAAATGGCCGAACGACAGGGGTTGGAGTGAAATAGTGCGTTTTGGGACTTTTTGAAAAGTGCGAGAACTAGTAGTTCCGAAAGGAAATTCATATTTCTAATTATGGCACGAGAAAGAGCATCCTCCGGCAGTCAAGAAACACCCCCATTGCACCCCTGTAGTATCACTCTAGGGGGAGCTACACCCCCTTGAATTGAAAACACTTAATTAGCCATAACTTCCGAACGCCGGCCAATCTAGTCCAGTTTCTGCGTGATATCGTCTTAGCCAAATTTTGCGAGTTTCGCTCGAAGTACTCGAGTGACTACTACCCTACCACTCGCACCAAGAGATTGTCACCCCATACATACTAGAATAATATAAAACGAAAAAACGATCTTTTTTTTGAATATCGTGTGTAACATTCATTTCAATTATATAATTTTTTTACGCATACAATAAAATCGTATTCTATAATTTACCAGTAATAATGTCGAAACAAGTACTGAATGATTTATAAAAAAAACTTTACAACGTCATAGTAATAATTCATTATCACAAGAATGTGCATAAGCGATTTGTAATTTATTTTTTTTTAACTATAACCTTCGTTTAAACATGTATGGTACACGCAGCTGCTTACAGTATCTATTTCACTTTCTAGAACAATTAGATGATCTTAATCTTTCTTATCAGAGTTTGCTGTAAATATTTGCTCGAAGGAAGGAACATTCTTTCCTTCAAGCATGCATCTCGGTTGATGCCAACAGCCACACGTCGTTCGCCATTTCATCGATTGCAAAAAGCTACTTCTTATGTAGCTGTTCATCTGTCTACTTAGCTGGATTCACACGTAGCTATCAATGTCGTATAGCTATGTAACTATACTGTCTGGCTAGCTCATCGAATACCCTCTTCAACGGTAGATTCCTTTGGCGTAGCTTTTCTCAATACCGGTTGGTCCATCGTCGTAGAGCCAAGTCATTTGCAAATATTTGCACCAGCGGAGTATTTGCACGCGTCGGAAACGAGTCTAATGGTTACGCGAGGCGACGAGGAAATTTACCTCGTTAATAAGCACTTGCGATTCACTCGATGATGCAAGTAATTTCACTTCAGATAACGGCATACAATGTACTGTACCAGTAAGCACATACCTTTGTTGAATTTTATATTCCTTCGGTTAAGTTAAATCGTCTGACAGGTGTCTTTTGTAAATTTTTACTTGCAATTTTTACTGCGTTTCACAATGTCACAATGGTTTTTGTGGTTGACTTCAAAGGTACGAAAAGTAGTGCACTCCACGATAAAATTGAATGTAGCGGACGAGATAATTCGACTGGTTTAGATGACTTTTTAAATTCGACAAGGTAAAAGCTATACTTTTACGCTATATATTTTCAAGTTTCAAAAATTTTACCGTACGCTTCAGTAAAAGCTGACGTATAGTGCTTACTTCTTAGTATGTTTTCGTGAATTGTTCTTAAATATATAGGTAATATGTTATGAAATGCCATGACGACCCGTAGTTACCGTGAGTTTCACGGTAATTTTTAATAAAAAATTCTATCCGTGCACTGTCTGTAAAAACATAAAACACAGTTCTCGCTCAAATTTGGTTTTCATGAATTCAAATGGTCTATAAGCGTAAGGAATTTCAAATGATATTTCAACAAAATGAAAAAATTTTTGACGAACGGATTTGGCGTGACCCGAATGAACTTTGAATTACGTTCGAAAATTGTGAAATGCGATATTCAGGATGTTTTTGAATTTTATGGTGTTGGGTAGACTCTAGCCGGAAATAGAACACGTATAGTTCCCATTGAATAACATTTCTATAATATCGAGTGCGCAGCTATTCAAAGAAGCTTTATTGAAATAAAATGACTATAATGAGAAATAGTGGTGGGTTTTATTTTTGAGACGTAATAAATAGCTATTTTGACTGATTAGGTTATTTTTAAAGTTTAGTTAATTGGTATAACGCTAATTAGGACTATCAACAGGTAATCTAGATCTGTATTACGGATACAGTCGAGGATATCTTGACCAGGACATCTAAAGAGCAAATCGCAATTGTAACCCTACGCCCTTTGCCAAATTAATCAGAAACCTTAAGGCTTCTGCTCAATCATTCTGTGCGCGCGCATGTGCAGACTGACTAGATCAGGAACATAGAAAGCCCACTGTTCTCTTTCGGTCTTTCAAATGTATTCAAATTTTTATTTATTAAAGCTTTGTACAGGGAACTTGAGAATAACAAGGAAGTTCATTTGACTAGTTTACGATTATGGAATATTGTAATTTTAGGAAAATTTTGAAAACATGAAGCAGACGTAATTTTGTAATACCATTTAATAGAAAAAAATTATTTAATGGTATAATCATTAGATAATCAGAAAACTGGGCACTCATTGCTAGAAAATATAGTAACCTGGTGACATCAGAATTTTTAGCAGTTATTACGATTTCATGTTTCGATATACTTACAATAGCACACGGTGCGTATAAAACGGTAATACAGAAGCTACAATAAATTTATTCTAGATAAGGTTTTGTAATTTCCACTGTTTAATATAACAGTATTTCTCGTACGGTATAGTAGTCGCTATCCATGACCTATAATGATTTAGTAATTCCGTTAAGTCACTTTCCATCGTGCAATATAGTAATCCATCTAATATTAATTAATAATATTGAAAATAGTCTGAAAATGTCTTTTTATTCGATGAATAGTAATTTTTGCTATAATTACTTAGCTCTAAAATGAAATCTTTTGTACGATATTTTACTATATTAAACGTGCAGGAATTCTTATATGTATACATATACGTAGAAATAGCTATTTTCAATAATTTTATGATTCTAAATTGTACTTTATGTGATACTTCTTCACACATGCCCTGCATTAACTCCATTTCCATCGAAAACGTTATAACTCATTTTAAATCACGATAGATACAAATAGGCACTGTAGATCACACGTTGATAGAGATACTAAAGTGACACTATGATTAAAGTCATGATACGAATAGACGAGGTATATAGCCGCTAGCAGTTCTGCGCATTTGAACAATGACGTCACTGGAGCCTCTCTTTTCTGATTAACTGACTTTATGTATGTTGTGTAGTCACGCCAGCACATCAGTTCCATTTTGAGGGGCCATCTTTTTACGAATCGAAACGTAAATAGGTCTCTTTAAAGTGAAACTGATGTCGCTTTGAACGTGACGTCATTGGACCCTGGACGCCATCTTGGCTAAAACATGATCGCTAGTGGCTGTACCTCGTCTATTTGTGACATGATCAAAGTAGTAACGCTTACCCGCCACGTTACTAGTTAAACGCTGACATTAAAAGAAACACAGTATGGTTTTCACGTTTGTTTCGTTCATTCTACTGAGAATAACTAACGCTTGACCACTGAAGTCTGTAATGCATTTTTTACGCAGGGCTAATAAATAAAGTTGTTAAACGCTCACATTAGAAGAAACACAGTATGGTTTTCACGTTTGTTTCGTTCATTCTACTGAGAATAACTAACGCTTGACCACTGAAGTCTATAATGCTTTCGTTACGCAGGGCTAATAAATAAAGTTGTTAAACGCTCACATCAGAAGAAACGCACTATGGTTTTCACGATCGTTTCGTTCATTCTGCTGAGAATAACTGACACTTGACCACTGAAGTCTGTAATGCTTTCGTTACGCTGTGCTAATAAATAAAGCACAAATAATTGCTAACCGCTGCATAAGAAATACCACTGGAGTGCAAATATTACTACCTCCCTAACCGTATGGGAAGAATTACTCGATTTTCTAGGAACTATTATAACATTTTTTGGGAAAAATAGTTACTCGAATCGACCGAAAAGTCAATCCTGAAAACATTACAAAATATTGCATTACGCAGTATGCTGCATGATAGCTGATCATTTTTGTTTGATAGCAAGTGATAGCGAATTGAAACTAGTTATATTTTTTATTCGTAGGTACCCATAGGGCACAAAATATTCAGATACGTTTTAAAAACATCGGTCAAACGTATGAATCTGCTTGTTACGTTTCAGTAACGTATATAAAATATACATACAAATGTAAATTCTTCGTACTGTACGGGTAATGACTATTACACGCAGTACAAAAGAACATGTATACCTATATCGAAAATAAGTTTTAAGAATAATACCAATGACAATATTTTTATTTAAAAATCATAACCATACTGTATAGTAATAAATACTGGTTACATCTTAAATAATTCTTTACGTATAATACCAGTCTACTGATTCCATAAGTCTTGTAATTTTTCCATAGAATATTGTATTTGGTGCTATACTACTTAAACTCAATTTTATTCGTTTATCGATACTGTGATTCATACACAAATTTACAATTCATTTATTATTCTATGTTACATTAATTTATACGCATAATGTTTATAAATCCACTTCATTTTCCGACAAATTTTAGTACGATTTCGGTTCTTCGTACGCACTATTCATTATTCATATTCCATTAGAAGACCAAAAAAAGTTAAATATTATCGTAGCATTAGGAGATCGACATGGTGCGCGCACAAATGACGTGTCATTTTTGTGACGGCACGTTCCATGACACGATAAGGTATCACTATTCCGTGAATGGTATGGTTGAATGGTCATAAATGGATTACATCGCAAGGACTAACAGAATTGTATTGATTTTAAATGCCGTAGGAAAATTCTAGGAAATTCGAAATAACACGTCACATATTTTCCTAGTGGAGGGGAAATGTGACGCCTCATTCAAGCCCACCTTCCGTTCCCTTTATTTATATCCTAATGTATTGTAATGTGCGTAACAGACTGTCGCGCTCCTTTCACACTCGCGTTAAAAAATAATTCTAGATGCTAGCTAAGATGCGTTAACAATATCGGGGTGCAATTGTATGTATGTAGAATATGACAGCTATGTGGAACTAATTGCAAGTTAAGATCGTTCCACGTTATTATTAAGAGTCTGGATAGGCAGTTCCAGTTGGAATTTGGCATACTAATCGGAGTCAGGTGTAAATTCCCATCGCGTGGCATAAAGATACAGACAATTTATTAGACTGTTAATATTCGTTAAAATACATCAAACGCACTATTGACGTAATTGCATAATTATTTAATTGCAATCAAATTTTAAAACATGTATATGTGTATGTATTTGATATACCTTTTGGTGGACGGATACCCATTTACGGTTCTGGGAGCGGAATTCGAACCTGCGGTTATCAGGATGCTTTAAATGAGGAGTATGACACTCTGCACGCTTATTTGGGGATAAATATTTATTTGATTTCAATACATTTTTATTGATTTTATGAACACTGAAAATGTCTGAATTATGTCAATCCTGTTTAACGATTTTAATGAATCACTCAACTATAGTGTTTACTATATGCTCTCTGGTGTTTACCAAGCCTGTTTTAACCCTTTGAAGCATGCATTTATCCTCAGTCACGAATCACTTGAAAGTTTGTACTCAGGGGTTTTTGATATCGCTGACCACGAATTCGTATTCAAAATTTCGAAATTGAAAATGGCGAATGGAAATATACTTTAGGGTATTCAGTATGAATATCTAAATCATCATTTCTATTTTATTCATAGTTTAGTCAGAGATTATTTTTTTTCTATAAGAAGCATCTATTTTGATGATAGTTTTATTTATAATACTTTAGCAAATAAATATTGATGGTTGTCTAGATTTTTTTACATTTGTTCATGTCTTAAGGACATTACAAAAACTGGGCATTTGATGCCAAGAAATTACTTTTAAAAAATTGACAACCGAGGGGACAAATTTATGTCCCACCGTGCCGTAAAGTGTTAACAGTTTTTATAATATAATTGGCCTTTACGCCAATTTGTCATTCTTATACCCATCTCTTATAAATCTACTCACTGAAAAATCAACTAAATTTGTAAATGATACTTCAATTGAGAATTATAATGGACAATATAATTACGTTTCGTATTTCATTTATGCACGAAACTAACTAGGAAGACCATTCTAAAAACATCGTTCATGAATATCAAAATTCTAACTAGCTTCTATGTGATGGTTGCTGAGGAAATTCCCGATAAATTTATTGCAAATACCCATCTAATTCCTAATTCGAGCCTAGCTAGGCATTAGCACGAACATCTACATATTAATACGAATGCATGGATAAAGCCCAACTAGTTAGGGAATCGTGAGGAAAATTCTTATTATGGAGGTGTTGTTAATATCTGTAAAGGAACCATATCTTATATGGGTTAACCCCATAAATTTCTATACTGGTAGTTAGACGTACGTAACATTTTTTTCAGCTTATCTTCATCGTTATATAAATCTAATCGATCGCAACACCTTATAAGATAATAAATTAAAAGAAATAAGTTATCGCACATTTGTCATCTATTTACAATTAGTTTGAACTGTTTCAGAAAACTCACAAACACGGTACATATCTTACAACATATCTGCAACGACATAATCCAAGTATCATCACCGAAACAGACTGAAAACATCAGCGGTAAGTTGAAAGATAATGTAATAAGATAGAAAGAAATCGAAAATAAATAGAGAGTTTCAAACAAAGTTAAAGAAATATAACTTGATCGTATATTTTATATTTCAAAGTACAGTCAAATCACAGTCCCTGTCCGTTGAGGGGTTTACAAATTTCAGTCCCTGTCCGAAAATCACGTTAATTTCGACAATTGAAAATGCTTGAACAGGGCTGTAGAAACGAATGTAAAAAGTGGCGCAAAAATTTAATTTTTTTTTCGCTAACTTCTGCACTACTAATTATATTTTCGTGATCACTTGCAAAAAGCGGCTTATAAAAATTTGATTTAGTGCTCGTCTCTAGACTAGACTCGTTGCAAGATGTTGAAGGTGAAGGTTAGGTGAGCTACGTAAATAAGACACGAGGTTCTCGTTACGAAATCGTACAAGATTTTCGTAACGACAGTTACGAACTGAGCAACAACTGAATTGACGGAGAGGCCGAGCGGACAGGGACTAAAGTTTGACTGTAATTGAAACTCGTAGATCAGTGGAAAGTGTCTATATCGGAACAGGTCTTAATTCGGGTGAAAAATTTCAAATGCCTCTCATGGCCTTTAGAGAAATTTGAAACTTGGTATATATGCCTTTGAAGTTACCCGGAATCTACATTTTATGATAATTTCACAAAACTTTGTGTAGAAGAAATGCAAAGTATGGTGAAAACTGTCGCTTCGTAATGCGTTTTCTGGCCCGAGCGATGGTCCTGTATTAGCAAACTCATCCACGAGTGTTGCCTACTCTTTGAATTTCTCTGCTTCATGGTGATTTAGACGTCGCAATAGTATGGTTTATCAAATTCATCATATTTAGGAACTTATGTTTAACTTTTGAGTTCTTAGTTCTAATTATTCGATCGTGTTTCTTTTGACGATTATATTTCTAATTACCATTTTTGTATTCGAAAAAATAATAATAATGTTAAGCACATCTTCGGGTGCGTCCATTTTGTATTTTAACCTTGAAAAATCACTATATAAAAACTTTGATATTTCAATTCACATTAGATTCATCCACCTAATTCGGATCAGAGACGATATTACAATGTTGAGTCTATATTTTACATTTCTGCTTAATTCAATTACGTTCATAGCTACACGACGTACCTGAGCCATGAAATTAATTGAGTCTAATCCGAAATAAGTGAACTGATCCTAATTCGAATTAAATGGTAGACATCTTAAAATATTGATGTTTTCGAGACTTCAAGTAAAATAAGCGGAATATTTCTTTAAAATTCAGTAGCCAAAATCTCAATAACATTATATGATCGATGTACTTGTTCAAGCATTATATTGATAAAGCCATAGATGAAATCGGACAAAGTGATCCGAAATAAGCACTTTATCCTGTGACGTTATATCTATCTTAATAAACCAATTAAACTTAAGGTCGTAATTTTCCAGCGTCTTGTTCACCAACCAACAGTGTCTTAGAGTTTAAAGCTCTAAACACGCTAGCTTAACGCGATACTGTATTTTGCAATCCGCAAGAGAGGATGAGACATCAAAAGTAAAAATATGTGTAGCATACACATGTTGTTCGGAATGACGTCACATAATTTTATTAAACAATATCGCATTTATATTATTTCTTTAAACAGGGAAATTTCTTAATCGCGATGTCGAAGCATCCACTTTTGTGTAGAGTTTTAATGCGAGCGCCACTGTTAACGAGTACAAAGAAATACTGGCAATCGTTAATGTGCCAGCTGTTAGTTTCCAATCTAATCAGCGTATTGCCAGACTAAAGCACTTAAAATTACAATGGTCCAAAATAGAATATAATTCTCTTAGGATTCGAGTTAAGCCTCGCTACTCGCATGTAGTAAATACAGGTTTATATTGTGACTTCAAAGGAAATTTGAGTTGGTACAGTTATACCCCAGATAGCAAAATGATGTTCGTATGTTGCTTCAAATGAATGCTCAGTATATTCTGAAGATATATTCTGATAGATTTAGAATTTCTACAGTACGCTCCAAATATATACGTATTGTCAGTCTCCATGTAAACGTACGTATAACGTCAGAAATTCGTAAATCGTATACTGTGAAAAATACTGTTGGATTGACTAAATTAGCGTTTACGGGAGGCAAAATAAAATTTTAATTAACAAAAACAAATGTTTGATCATCCCAAACATATTTTGATCCATTGAATCCAGTATTTGTCGAAGGAACCACAAATTTCGTTGTACTAACTAAAATTTTGCTTCGCCACCAGTAATCGATATTCTACTGAATCTGCCAGTCATTTTTCTCACTGTATGCATTTGTAGAAGCTAATCCTTCATTTTCGTTAATTTTAATAATTCTACATTTAATACAATATTACGTCGTACACTTACGCCATTCATTTAATATGTATACATACATATACACGGGAAGAATTTTTTATTAAAAATTACCGTGAAACTCACCGTAATCACGGAACGTCATGGCATTTCATACCATATTACCTATATATATAAGAACTATTCACGAAAACATACTAAGAAGTAACCATGATACGTCAGCTTTTACTGAAATGTAAAAGTATAGCTTTTACCTTGTCGAATTTAAAAAGTCGTCTAAAACAGTCGAATTATCTCGTGCGCTACATTCAATTTTATCGTGGAGTGCACTACTTTTCATACCTTTGAAGTCAACCACAAAAGCCATTGTAACATTGTGAAACGCAGTAAACGTTGCAAGTAAAAATTTTTACCATGTGGATCGTAAAATTTATTTGTAGCCCCTCAAAATATCGTACGTTCTAAGCAACAAGTAACGAAATTAATAACGATGTCCCACGGTTACTGATTTCTACGGTAAATTTAATCGTGAATTTCATATGAAAAATTAACGTAAAATTCTCTCCGTGTACATACATATTAATGTGACTATAGTTTTAGGCACAGTAGGAGAGGGTATTTATTTAGGTATAAGGGCCTTTACACATATAAAATCCCGGGTACTATTGGTACTTAACGAAGTTCACTGTCGGTGCTGGGAACATGGTTATTTCTTACTCAATTACATGCAGGCAAACAGATAGGGCGATAGCGCTCATAGTACTGGCAGTAAATTTAGGAATGTACCCGAAGCTGTGGTGAATTGAGACTGAGTGCTTTGAACGTGCTGACCACATTTTGGATCTATCGGAATATATTCTCATAATGCAGTAAGCATTCGTTTAACAAGTTGGCTACCAGATCATCACCCGTGATTCTCAAAGTGCTTTAAAATTCGTACGGTGAGAAAATAAACGTGTTCAAATGGACATACGAATACTCTCTGCATGTGTTCATAATGCATTGATATCTATTAAGAATATTGAGTACCTAACTCGAACTTAAGATCTGAGAATATCATATATGCTCTCTCTGAGCCTCCTGTCCCTTTACTATCCTATTGCTCTAATAGGTTTGTACGTCTTAAAGGAGATGGATGAAAGTATGGGAAGGAAGAGGAGGTAGTAAATATAAAGAATATTTACGCACTATACACACTAATGTAAAGGTACTTTTGGCTTTTCGTAGAGAATGCTCGTAATAGCTGTGTGGGCCAGTCTATTCCTGGCACATTCGAGCAGATTGCTTGTCGCCGGTGGTCAGCAACAGTACGCCCATCCACTCTCGGGGCAAATGTCGGTCCTTGGTGGAATGGGTTTTAGCGACAAGCGTGCCAACATGGCAGAACCATCTTGCGAGGAATTACGCGCCATGTGGAGATACAGTAAACGGCAGAGCAGGGCGGCTGAGATGACTAACGAAATACCGACGTATCACGATCCGTTTTCTTATAATGTTTGGGAGTCCTACATGGACAGGTCGCAGCCAACCCTAGGATACAGAGGTCAGCACTATCTTTGTGGAAAATAATATTGAACAAGATTTTTAAATTTTCATTTTTTTTTTGCTCAACTTACACAGACGGTTATGCTGTGGCAAGAAGTCGGGGTGCTGGGGGAGCACCTATTTACGGTAGAGTGATCCACAAAGCACCGGCAGGTCAAAGGTTACGCACTGGTATGCCAGACAGGACAAGAGCCTTTGAGGAAGTGACTCGTCTCTACGGAACGATTAATCGTCATCCGCCGTCGCCTCGTCGTCGTATGAATTTTCGCGTTGGGGGGGGATCGTCCTCGTCTTTATCTCAAGTACCGCAGGCCGGAAGTTTCCAGCATCTTAAGGAGCTCATCCGCACGGAACGTGCCCGGGAATTACAGGTGACTTAACGTATCTCTTCTCAAGGAGGGAACTGGATGGCGTTAAACGCTATAAATTAAAATTCCCTTAGGAATGAATTACAAATAGATGACAATATCATTAAACTCTACTTTTCCACATTTTTTATACATATTATATAGAATATAACCAATTTTTAATTCCCATATATATGTATACATATACATACATATATACATATATACATATACATGTATACATATATACATATACGCGCTTGCAACGAAGAGAAATTTTTTCGTAGTTATAACTTAATTTTCAGTTGACCTCTTGTATTTCGCTTTGTCCTGGTTGCCCATGAGGTTATAATTGCGCTATAAATCCGTGAAAAAAAAAAATTGAATTTGAAATAACGAAATTGCAGTCATATTTTTAGGAAACGTAAAAGATTAAAAAATTAATAGGAATAAAGAGCATTTAAAGATTTGAATGTAGCTCGAGTTTAACTAGAAAGAATTGCGTGGGCCGCTTCACTTTTCCAGCTGCAAAATTTTTAACTTCTCAAGTTTTCAAGTGAAGCTCGTGGGGCTTCATTAAAAAAAAAAAGAAAAAAGAAAAGATACCGCAGTCAAAAAACAAAATAAAAATATTAGATTTTCTCATCATCCAGCCCCTCTAAGTTGTACTTACCGTATACTTCATCCTCTTAGATATTCTTATGCAATTTTTCCATGCTTTTTGTATCTTCAGGAGCAACGCATGGCAGAGGAAATGGCAGCAAGGGCGGCAGTCTTGAAAGAGATATCCAACGGAAATCATCACAGTTCTGAGGATGATTCACGAGGTCACTTTATGAATTCCTTGCAGCCATATCAGAGTTCGAAGAATTTGAATTTCGACTACGATCAATCACGATATGTCTCCAATATTGCTAGCTTGGGTGAAGCGCTGTCAGTGAGTAAACGAAATGAAGATATTTCGAAATATTAAAAATGACGATTTTCGAATAATATTATATTTCTAATGTCTCTTTTATGACAGCGAGGTGATCAATACGGCCGCGGGGAGTACATGTTGCGTTAAAGGGACGCTCTTCCAGAAACGCAGTGGGGGTCGAATGTGAGGTATACGAAGCGAGTATTGCGTGAGTATACCACGTGATTCGCATCATGGCCATTTCATGCACTGCTTTTGAGTCTGCGGGTTAGTCGTCCCCGCGAAAGAGGAATAATAACTTAGCCTAAATTTGTGTGTTTTATGAGAAGGGACGTCGCCGTGCCATGTGTTCTCAGAATTCCGTGGCGTCCCACGCGTTCGACTCGTACACCGATTAGTACAGCCCCGCGTAATTAAATATTACCGATGCTCAGAATGCATCAACGAATTGTATAGAATCTAAAATGAGATGGCACATGGCCAGATACGAAGGTGACAATAAGAGAGAAAAAGTGAGACAGAGAGAAATATGAAGAGAGAGAGAGAGAGGCACTCACGTATCGAGAGCCTCGATCGACCAAGATGGCGATACCACGATATAATATATTCAAATAATTACCAAACTTCGAACAGTTCGATACGAGAAGGCTCGATCACGATCTCAATCTCAATCAAATAGTCTCTTAAATTCTCTTGACTTGATTCGTACCTACCTCAGGTACATATTTAACTATCTTGTAGTACCTATCGATATTATCCTAGTCATTATTTTTTTTCTATTATTTATAATTATAGGCAGAACTTACATGCATACTCCGTCAAGGTGCACGTCTGAAAGCAATAGTTCTTATTGTAGGCCGTGACATTTTGTTCAATTGTAACGAGTATTAAAACAAGGACGCGTAAAAAACAAGACGCGATAAGAGATTGATTAACAAAAATGAAGAAGGTCTACGCGATGAAACTTTTTTTTTATTTAAAATGGTTCCTGTTAATTTTAAGGTCAGCTCTCAGGCGCGCAACTTTATCTTCATGACTAATACTCTAATCTGTCTTTGGCTAGCGTGACGGTTTCAAGATAGCTAACTGTCACTACATTAGCTCTATCGAGTAAGCCTGTAGACGCCTATAGGTTGTACCGTGTGGCAGACCGAAGACAAAGGGAAGCCCTCAGTGGATATTCGAGCATTGCTAAAGAGATTCGTAGCCGTATTTCCCTTCCGTTAATCATACTAACCTTTAATTAACTTTTCAGTAATTGAATTCCCTTTTAGTTCAGTTCGCTATGATCACGAGTCATACAGTCGACGTCAAATTGATTGAATGCTAAATAATTATAATACGATGAAGAGTATTTCACACCATTTTTTGTCCCACTCATCTTTTTCCTTTCGTATCATGAAAGTCTATATAAAATACAGCTAACCCACATCTACCAGCATAATTTTGTCCCTAGAAAAACGTCTATTTGAAATCGATAATTCCTCTCTGCTCGTTATGGCGCAGAACATATGCGTGTATCTACGTACTGCAGGCGCTCCCTGAGTCGACCGGGCTGCCTTGACGGTAATCGACAAAAAAGAATGTAACAATAACAGTAGCGACACTTATAATATATATTTAGGAAATTTTTTAAATATATATATACACATATATATTTCACAGACATTTTCCAAAATGGTAGGGATACGCAGAGAGAGCTCGCGGACGGATCGCGGGTCCCGCGTTGTCGTATTATTTTCGATGATCCATTCTAGGGTTTTTTCGGCACCATGCGGATCCGTACGCGAAATCGCAAATTCTATCGTTCGATTATATTACGCAAGAGACAATAATAAATATTACCGTATGGTGTGCTGAACGGGTGTACGTGGGGCGCAAGACACATGAAGCCATGACCTTCCTTTCCCATCGAAGTTCTTCGTAGCCTCACTCTTGCTCACGTTACAAAGAAATGAAAGAAGAAAAAGAATTATCTTTTGAAAAAAAAAACGCATAAATTATATTCTCAATTAATTAAAAATAAACACAATAATTTCCTCTGGAACTATGGCATTCGGTGGGAGGGGGAGGGAGGATGTTTGATTGTGGCTTATATGGCAAAACTAGTGAGCTGTAAAGAACGCGAAAAGTGATCGGTTCGTTTATCCATGGCATAACAGGAGCAGGATATAATTACAACTGGAAAATATTGATAAGATTGAAGATCTAATTAAAAATTTTCATGGAATGGCGAACCAATGATTTTTAATCCTTGCGTCTCATTTAAGGTAAAATGTGTCAGACAATAATATGGCTTAATATTGTTAATGGTCATTAAGCCTGACTAAAGTAACTATAAGTATTATCATAGTATTACTATATATTACGCATATATATTATATTAAGGAATATTAATGAACATTATACGATATCAAGATTCGTACATTATCGTACACGCTGTCTATCCAAAATGGGTTTGCGAAACTCGTCGATCTCAACTTCCAGGAAATTGCGATTCCGGATGCATATTGCAAAAATGAAAATCCGCAAACCATTAAAATTAATTTACATAATATTTGCTAATGATTACATAATTATGGCAAAATAATAATTTACCGAACGAAAGCATGGATACCTTATAAGGAGAACTTGTACTGTACTCAGGCACGTTGCTCTCGTTTACTTTGTATTATATTAATTATTGTAATCACCGTTAACTTGCTGTTATCACTATTGCCATTATGATTGTATGATTGCCGCTGATATACGGAGAAGAATAACTTTTGTAACAGATATCTATACACATACACATGCATCGGTATACATACATATATACAGATATTATATAGATCCTAGCGTAAACGTGTTCGATCATAATATTACGGCTACACTATGCAATTCAATTTCTAAACGATCAGGACATCCTCTTAATGCACTCGAAATCTCTGAGGATTTCTGCAAATACTAACAGACTTACACTTGACTGTTGCTTCGATTTGCCACTTCGATTATATTGACATGGGTACGGCTTGTAATGTAAATTGCAATGTATGGTAAAATAGCGCAATTTAATTCGTCTTTCAGCAGTTTATACGTTTTGCGGACATACGAATTGGGTTAAATTACTTGTGACCTGATTGGCATTATTCGAATGTAATTACACGTCATAGCCATGTGTTCGGGAAAGGGAAGCCGTAGAGTCTGCGATATCGTTTGCAAATATCCTTTGACAACTCGTGCATAAAACTACTGATCGTAATTCGACAATAAAATGATTGTATAAAATGTTTTGATTAGAATGAGACTAAACAAGGCATGGAGGCGCAATTGATGATGTACTCGTGCGTAGTCTCATATTCTTAATTAGAGTCTTGGCTCCATGTATCGCACTGGGCCTTTTTAGGTATTCCTTATAAAAGTCGAGTCTACCGACTGCATATGCATTTAATTAAGGTAATTTTCTGTAATTCTGAAAAAAAAAAAGAGAGATCATCCAGCAGATACGATCATGATTTCGATACCTATATGGAAATTACAGAAAAATACAAGCCGAAGCATTGACAATAATTAATATTAAAAACACTTTTAATGTTATACATTAGTATTAAGGAGCATTGTAATCTTCACGTCAAGTAATCGTATTATTACTTCTTTATGCGGGAACGATCAATCAATGAGCCTAACACGTTAATTCGATAATTATTGATTATTGATTTCCATCTCGTATAACGTTTAACACTGACTTATTGCGAATTCTCAGTTAAGTCTATACTGGATGCTCAGCCATTTCGTCGAGTTTCAAATCGCCACTGCATCTCGATCCCTTAGAAATTTTTACACGGTCTATTGCGTACGTAGAATATTTGAACATTTTTAATAGCATTTTACGATAACTCCTGAGAATTTTCGTTTGACGGAATCTTTACTTATTGGTTGGAACAACAATGTTATATCCCAGAGCCGTTTTCGATTAATTTAATTATATAAAAATGATCGTTAGAAATTAGATATGATCCAAAAGGGAGATCGAGGTGGGATGGAATTTTACAGGAAAATTAAATCGCAGTTAAGGTATCAGTAAGATATTTTATTACCAGTCGAGGCTCATTGAATTTTTCGATTTCAAATCTGTCCCTTGGTATCTTCTGTATGAAAAAAAAATGTTCGATCGAAGGCTATAAACGTAAGAAAAATGAAATGAAAAATGATGAAAAAACGTAAAACATGAAAAAAAAAAACATTAAGAGACTCTCGCTAGACTTTTGCACGGGATAAAATACTCGTCTCTATCGTGTTTCACATATCGTGTGATTGATTATCGATATACATAACTGTATAACTTATCCGCGTCTATTAATACCAATGGTGTGAAGTAGCGATATCCCGATAAGAATTCCAATCATGGATATTAATTAAATGACAAGACATATCCAAAGTGCGTACTGATACAGTGATAACATAAGGAATTGTCAGGAAATATCATGATTGTAGAATATAATATAATTTATTTAACATGACAATAAACATATCTTCCGTTATAATTAATACTTAGGGGGTTATCGCTATTTCAACCGCGGAACGTACTGACGTGTAATATCAAGACTAATATCAAAGGCTACTTAGTTGAAACGTTAGAGGAGAATGTGGTAAATAATCTACTGAAATATTCTAAAAAAGGAAAAAAATGAAGTGGCTATTTAAACGTGTACGTGTACATATGTGTGTCTAAGAACATATAACATGGAATTCAATTGGTTCTCTTTTCATGCGTGCTAACAGATTTTATGACAATAATAAGAACAATAATAAAGAGAATCTTGCGACGTATCAGAAAGTGGATATATAAATATACGACGAGACTTGTATCAGTTGATTATTAGTCCTCGTCGTTTAATATAATGTTTATATAGTTTAGCCCGTTATAAAAATAACCAAGAGAGACGCTATACAAGGGCAGACGTATAAGCAGGAACAACATGAAGTCAATATTACAATAATTAATTAAAACTTAAGCTGCGCGATTCGGTTGACTTAATTATTACTCACCTCTTAGATAATCCTCGAGCAACATCCATCATTTGATAATTCTTCGTACTATTAACGCCGCTATATAGATTCAAATTACATATGGCGCCTCGCAGACTAACGGAATTCTAACGACTATGTATGTATATCATCTAAGCTGCTTTATTTAGGAACAAGGGATTTAATCCAGCTTATGATTCACATTGTCCTTGTTCGCACGCTGTTATCAGTTCCCCAGAAACGTGACAATAATAAACGCATGGATGGAGCTTAAAATAGAAGGGCCAAAGCACGAGAAGGAAGCCAAGAAAAAAAAAAGAGATTTCGGTCAATACCGAAATACATGTTTAAAAATATTATTTTCTAATTGCATTGAAATCGCGAAAAAAATTTGACGCAACGCTGCATGTCCAACTTTGATGGAGTTGTTTATCTACACAATGTCAATTTTCGTGATTACGTACGTTAAACGTGACAGTGGCGCTAGAGATTGTTTTGCGATAAGGAGGGTTGGATGTGTAATGGGTGTTGGTCAAGAAATTTGGTAAACGAACGTCTGGTGTTAAAGAAATGTCGGTTCTATCAAAATGACACTTATATCACTAGAATGTATAAACTTCTCCTGGTACAGCCCGTAATACGATTGTTGTAATGCAGTATAGAGCCTAACCTCTAGAAAATATGTCAGGACAGTCATTCCAATATCTTTCCTCCTCGGAATATTAATTACAAAGCTGAATCGGATTATATAGCTACGTTGTGGTTCAATTAGATCAAAAGCGTTTATCAGGACGATCCATATCCTCCGGGATAATCTGGTGCTACGGTTACTAAGAGATGAAGAAGACAACGGTGGGCATTATGGGTATGGCATGTAAATAAATATATGTGTGTATATAGATATGCAAATAAATATTTCAGAGGGCAGCTTTCCGGGCAATTTTAAATATCGAATGATAGTTTAGACTCGGTCCTGAACTACTTTTAAGACAATTTTGAAGACCACAAAGAAGCTTTCACAGCTTTACCGAACTATTTGTACTAGTCGAAAAACTAGACTTCTGATTGGTCAAAAGCGTTCCTCGTGAAAGATTTGGCCGGTGAAGAGTCTGATAATTTAGTCGTACTTCTCGTAAAACAAACATATGATGACGGTGTCCTAAATTGACACTCACCAAATTTCCAACATTTTTTTTAAACGCTACTCATCCCGTACTAAGCTTAGCTCAATTAAGCTTTCGTTTGGTTGGTTTAGATTAGAATGCAAATGCGAAGCACTACAGAGATTCAAAAAGTATTGTTATCCGACGTGCATGAATATTGCTCTACATATGATACCTAATTGCCGAAACTGCCCTTTGACAAGTTTATATATATACATCATATATAATATATATTATATCATATGTATCGGTGTACAATATTTGACTATATTTTGTTTTTAAATATATGTCTATCATCGATCAGACGTTTCCCTCTGCACAATCTTCTTTGTATATTATTAAAAAAAAAAGGAAGAAAAAAGAAAACCTTATTTCCCACTATTTTTTTGGTATACTTATGACAACGACGAGACAATAATAGAGAATTAAGAATCTCTACGAAGCTTTATTGAATCTGTATCACTGTATTTACATCATTGCAATACACATTCAAAGTTTTATGCAAGTGTTTACGGGTACGGCGATATTTTAAAATTTATAAAATTGCCTAATTACATTGCTCTAATCGACTTCACGGAAAACTAATTTGTTTAATATGTACAACGATTTAAAAAAAAAGAGTCGCCGTATATTGCGAAAGGCTGAAAATATTTACAGCAGGCGCCTATCGATTGATGGGAACCGCAGTATCTGAACCCGGTACAGTAGATGCTTTTAAATTATATACTACACGAATACATAATACAAAATTAAACATCTCTATCTCAAAAACAAAATCTTTTCTAGGATCGGAGCAAATGTCACCGAGAATCCATGACATATTAGTTTATCCCCATATCTCCCGCATGACTTTCACTTCAAGAAAGATCACGAATACTATGCTCACTAGTATAACGATAAACAACGGTCACTTGTAATACTAAAAATCCATCAGATTACATAAAAATCAATGCTCCCCGTTTGTGAATGTTTCGCGAAGTGCCACGTGAGTTCCACCTCATTTTACGAACTTTCGATCATTTTGTTGTGTTGTATAGGTTGGTATTCCGTGTCAAGAGAAGAGAATGCATAGGTCAGACACCATTAGAGGTCGGTGGACCAATTAAGGGTGGTCGTAGTAAATCATGATATTGCATCAGAGCTTCTCGTAGCGAACGGGATACTTGACCAGAAGCTGTAGCCACTGTACATTCGACAAGACACGGGTACAGTCCTATCAGTTGTTCCCAAACTGAACGTTCTACTGGAAATGAATTCGTTGAATTAGTTTTACGATTCAATGAATAAAATATTGACATCTTTGGAATATTATTCTCTGTCTCTTTTATACCTTTATTTGGTGGTGCCTTCTTCAGAGACACCACGAGTGTTGCAACGGCTTTCAAGACAAATGATATCTCGGACAATCTGTACCTAGAACACGGTTCTATGATCAACGCTAGCACGAAAATCTTTTGTAGGTGTCTGCAATCGAGGTAAGTTGAGTATAGGAAAAATGCAGAGAATGACAAACATTACCTAGGCAATGGACATTTTCCACTCCGTCTTTCGTCCTCTATGTATCGTCTTAAGACCTCCTGGAATCTATGAAGGAGAGCAGTTACAGCTAATCTACCAGCTACTCCTCCTTCGTCAACTTCTGTTTTTCTGTCATTGTCGTTTTCTGCTTCATTACTGAGGCCATCCAATAATGAGAATTGCAGAAGAGTTTCGAAGCAAGTCTTTGCAAATTCTTCTCTGAGTTTAGTCTCGCCTGCCTTTTCTATAAAATATTTTCAATTGTGATGTTGTTCGAAGTACAAATAACACGAATGGCCTACCAATACTAGTAGTAGTCGCTGAATGAATAGATCCTTTGTTTAAAAGCATGATAACTCTCAGAATAAATTGATGAGGGATATGTTGAGAATGCGGTAGTACTTCATCTCTTAATAACTCCATTACTTGACAATCGACTGCTTCGTCTGCCTGAATTTCCTCAGCTCCTCGTTCTATATTTAGCACACTACCAACAATATAAAATTTGTAGTAAATTTTTTTTTCAATAGAAACAGGACTTGTAGAAATATTATTAAAAAATCGATACCTCTTAGGAAAAAGAAAATCATCCAATGTGTCGGCTAGCTCAGGCCACATAGTCTTAAATTGTTCTGGATATTTTCTTGCTAACGGTAAACCAGTATGTAGCACAGCCAAAAGACTAGTTACGGCTAATTTCCAAGTAGTAGGAGATGGACAGGAATACTTCATAGACAAAGGAACGTGAAGGGCCTCTATGACGTGTCTTAAAACTTGACCGTCAATTACGGCCATCTCATGTGCAGTTTTCTGATAAAGATTCACGACCATCGATAGAGCCTTCTCTCCAAAGGGAACATAATTCATTGTCACCCAATCAGCCTGAAGAAACAAAACTTTATATGTAAATAATGCATGCTTTTCGTTATGCTGACGAGGGGCACTTACAGATATTCCTCTGATTTGAGAGATTTGTTTTGTTGGAATTTTTCCATATGTCGGTGCCTGACAGGCTAATTTCGAGAAGCTAAGTAACTGCAGAAATATGGAACCTATCATTGTTCGTAAATTCTCTGAGCCGTTTAATGCTTCCTGTAACAGTAATTAGACAATAAGCTATAGGCAATTCTTCAAACTAATAAATTAATTTATAAACGATATACTAACCTTTTGCAAAAGTTCCATTGAATGAAGAATACCGTCTTGCAATTGTGTAAGGACAACATCCGGCACCGCAGGCAAAATATAAGGTGTTGATTCACCGTGTACAGGAACTGCTACTGCATTTTTTAAAACAATGCATAATTTTTGAAGATCCGCGGCAGTGAATCTATATATAAAAATTTTTAATTTATACACAGTTCGTCTCAATGTTTCTAACATGTTTATAATCGTCTTCGTCAGTGACTCACTTATTTCTAATATGCTGAAATACGGCCGGAAATATATGCACAAGGGCTGTTAAAAATGCCTGTGAAGGGACGTAAGGTTCTGTTTCACTCTCTTGCGGTGGAGTAGTACTTTCCATTCCAATACTTAGCCAAACTCGCCAAGCAACAACCCACAGTGCTTCTGAATCAGCAGACTGCGCAACGTCACCATTGTCGCCGCCCTTTTGCAAGTATAAAATTTCTTGGAATGATTTTAGAGCCGCTAACGAAACCTACGAGAATTTTGCATTAGCATTCAACAGAAAACAGGATAGTGATAATAGTGATAAATAAAAATTTTTTGTTTGGTACATACTTCATTATTTTTACTAAGAGCCGAATTTTCAATGAATTCAAGTAGCAGAGACCACGCTCGTGGAAAGTCTCCCAATAGCTGTAATAATTGTCGCTTTGTGTTGAAAACCCTTGCCACTCCGCTCAACGTCAATACCTATGAAATGTAATGAACATATGTATATTTATTCACTTTCAGATGTATGACTAATATTTTATGGAATGATCGAAAGAATAAATATTTTATTAACCTGCGTCTCAGCCCACTGTTTTTGAGCAGTGTTGCGACTATGATGTATCAATATGTTTCCACCAGTATCAACTTTCTCGCTGCTTGCTGAGCTAGACAGACTTCTAACTTTATCCAGCAATGGAAAGAGCACTTGCCATAAAACGGCTTGCCAAGTTGGTTGGTGCAGAAGTCCACCATGAGCCGAAATGGTGGAGAACAACGTTTGACTGGCGGATTTGCGTACGGCAGGACGGGAGTCCACGCATAGATCACCTAAATTCGTACGATAAAAAAAAATGATATAATCAGGAACAACTATGTCTACAGTAGAAAATATAGTGTAACTACTACCTAGTCGAGCATAGAGACACATCCAAAGCTTATCGAACGGCGGCATATTAGTTGTGCCAGGAAAATCGGGAAATACAGAGGCTGAATCTCCTTGAAGGGAAGCACAGAGCTTCTCTTGATTTTGATAAAAGTAATCGCTTATATTCCACTGAAAAGGAGTTTTCGTGATTATTTGATTATCCTGAGGTTTCTCACTCGTAGTCAGAATTCTTTGCAATGTACCATTAAACCAACTGCCGTGAGAGAGATATTTAATTCTTGCGTTTGTGATCCGAATTTTGCTGCAGTATCAACGCACAGAGGAAGGCACCGCCAAGGCATTATGGGTAAAAAATCTGTCACTACCAATTGTAAGCACTGAAATGCTATGCGTACTAGATTCTCTCTATGAAAAAAACGAACACATTTAAAATATTTAATCATTAATGATTCGATAAGGTTTGCACTATTTTAATTTATAGTAATTACCCATGATGATCAGACACTGCTCCTATAATACCAAGTACAAGAGGCCATCCGTGGGATAGTGTCTCCCCGGCACCATGAAGAACTTGTAATACGCATTCGAGTTGCCGTTGCCTTACGTCTCCGTGACGTACAGAAGATAATTCGGATAATGGTCCTAGTAGAAGAGTTTGTAATTTCTGGCGAAAAAATAATTTTGATCTAACAGAGGACATTTATAAAGGCAGGAAACTTTGTTTAGTGCAATACGTACTTGATTATCGCGAAGAGGCTGAGGATACTTATGTTGCAGTGCTGCCTTAACTAAATACGTGATAGCTTCTACACCCCATTCTCGCATTCGAATATGAGGATGTTGACAGACTTCCAGGAGATGATTTGTCAATGGTCTCCAGAGAACTTCGACTCTTGGTAGATTAACCAGACCCGTTTCTAAAAGTTTTGCCACAGCGAACAGAGACGGTTCCTAAAAATATCGAAGATTGAAATTTATGTAGACATAATAGGCTACAACGAAGCAAAATTATAAATTCGAATTACTCTATTGGAATAAGCCAGTTCCATTGCTTCCTGACTGAGTTTGCATAGTGCGTCGATCAAATGATGCAGTGCCACGTCATCGAGATATTGACTGCTCTCAAATAGTCTACTAAGCATAGCACTGAGTACAGGCAAGTCTGCCATAACAGCTGTAGTTAATACTGCATTTGAATCCGCAGTAGATCTTCCTGCTTTAAGGGAGCCTCCTGTGGATGGTTTTAAACCAAGTATCCAAACTAGATGTTGTAAAGTCGTGAGAACGAGATGCCAAGCACTGCCCAGTATACTTCCATGACAATGGGCTAAGGATAGCAATGCCCGCATGCACTGTAAATTCTTGGCCGTTAACATTACAGGTCCTTGCTGAGCACCGATCGGCAACGAAGCTGTTGGCAATGGCGTACCGACAGCAACAACTTGCTGTCGGAAATCGGGCTCGCCCATTGCTGCGGGATTGTACTGTGCCGATTCCTGAGTTCGTGCACTTGGTATTCCTTGCGGGGCGCTGTATAGAACTGTTAGAGCGTAGTGAGGTGGCAAAGATGCTTTACAAATAGCCGTAATGAATGCGTCACGTGGTGTCTGTAAATCAAGTAACCCACAAAGCGATGCGAATGTTTGAATCGCTTTTAAAACATTCTCTGTTGCTGATTCATCAGTGCTGAAAGTTAAAAGTACTTTGGTGATCTTAATTATCCGTAAGCTCTACAATACAATTGCTGTTATGAGATTACCTGGCATCTACCAATGGACTTAGGGCTGCCAATAAACCACACCAACTTGAATTTATCAGCTGCGTGTGAAGTTTTCGTTCAGAATCTGTTGGCTCGTAATGATTTTCTTTGCCTTCTTCACGTGGACCCACTATTGCAAGAGCAATTGATCGAATAATGTCCAATAAGCAAGCATAAGCAATGCTGATTCCATACCCATCAGGAATTTGAGGAGGCTCAATCTTGTCCAGCATCTCTAAACTGTAATGAATAAATAGGACATCAGCTGCGAAGTTCTGTTTAAAGGTTCTTTATAGTAGTGAACAAGTATTTCTGATAACTCACTACGTAGATTTGGCCTGTCCGCTGGTAAAAGTAGCAACAACTGGCAGCCATGTACCTCGTGAATAGAAACCAGGTTGTGGAGATACTCCAGGGCCGATTGGCATACCTGCCAGTAACGTCGGTGCTGCACCCTGTGCCACTGGCGCTCCAGTTGCTATATAAGTCATTTTGTACGTCTATTTGTTAATATAAGAAAGTATATGTACCCATAGCCTTGTTCAAACTGGCAAATATATATTTGAGCGTTTCTATAATTCCATGTACCGACAGTAGTTAAGCTGATATTACCAATGTACAAAGGAAAAGCAAATGCGCATCAATTATAGACTTTGTAATCAATTTGAACACGGCTATACATATATATTTATCTCATTCAAGATACCTGCACCAGTTTGTCCCATCATCTGTGGATTGACAAAGAGACTATGCACATAGGCACCAAGACTATTTACTATATCCTGAAATATGTTGGTAGCGTGGGGCTTTAAATCATAACATTCGCAGAAACTGGTGAGAAGATCAGCTTGTACTGTCATCTTGTGCAAAACTTCTAAAGCCAATGCTCGCTGCCATGCTGGTTTATCAGGATCCAAAAATTTAACAATCAAGGAAAGAAATATCTCGCATTCGGTCACCTGCAGGTATTATTTATCATATATTAAAAAAGGATTAAGCAAAACGTTTATATAGTTCTTTCTGTGATTTATAAATATGTTATGCTCACCAGAAGAGAATGATACTTTTGTACCAGTATCGAGACGACTCTCAATAGTCTCATACTTATAGGAAAGTACGGTTTGTCAAGCGGCGTTGCTTGTTGCATCGATGCTGGTATAGAATTGCGATATTTGATATTGGGAGAAAATAACTTTATTACGAGAGCGCATACCCGTTCTTTTAAAAGAAAACTAAATTCAGGATGCTGAAAATAAAATTGTAGAATGCAGTAAATTGTACTAAAGGAATTACATAACTGCATTGTACTGTATAATTGCACTGAAGTCTTCACCTTAAAGAATACAGATGAAAAATTGGTTAATACAGATTCTAACAACTCCAATCCAAAAGTTCTAGTCATTTCAGTAATTCCGATTAGCCAGTATGGTTGGTCTGCATTGACAAGCTGCACCAAATCCTGATAGAAATATATAGAAATTTATTATTTATTCTTAAAAAAGGATATTTAAGAAACCAATACCTGAAACATCAGAAAAGCATCAGCAGCACAAGGGCCAAGACCCTTTGGTGCTTGGTTCATAGGTATCTTCAGTTCTTCTAAATTGACTTCATTGAACTCTGGTTGATCAGGATTTTGTTCATCTTCTACGACGACACGTTCAAAAACTAATGACACTAACTGCCTTACAGTAGCACCAGCTGTGTTAATAGTTGTGGAGTCTTTTGTAAAATGAAGTCGAAAGCAAAGGACCAGATTCTAAAATGAATAAACAATAGAATAATATTCCTGGTAAAACGTAATGCATCCTTAGTTTGCTTTTCAATCTTACTCTGGCAAGAGTATCTCCATGTACTACTGTGTTACTTGTTAGTAACAAAGTAACACTCTGGAGGACTTTCACTTCCTCGGTACCAGATTCCATTAACATCCATAAAGTATCAGTAATATACCGTGCACCTTTCTGATCTACAGCTTGCTGAGTTATGAGTCGCTGCATCATCCCTAGACAGAACTGAAGAAAAAATTCCAAACTGAGAAACTAAGCCATATTAAAGATAATCGATACAATTTAAAAAAACAACTTTTACCTTAATGATTTTTACATCTTTACTCTCACAACCCTGGACCAGTGGATAAAGAATTTGATTCACAATATAATAAATTGGAGTCCCAGGATTGTTTGAAGCTGTTCTTATCTTTGCTATTCCTTCTTCACATGACTAGAATGAAAAGTATATATTATAAAAATAATTATTATAATGTAATAAGTTGAAATAAACAACTATCTGTGAAGTTTATATAAAATCATCCATATCAGCAATCACCAGTGGAAAATAATTTCTAATGTAAATCTATAGCAGTAACAAGTCAAATTGTGAAATAATTATATATATTTTAAGATAAAATACATATAATTTAAGGAATTAAAGTTAGAGTAAATAATATATATTTCATTTAAGAAGAGTGGGCCTTTTCACACAGTGTGGTAAAAAAATAATTATATTACTTTACCATTAAATATTAGACATTGACAAAAGAATATCATTTCAAAGTTCATTATCTATCTTAACTAAATACCAGTAACTGAATATATATATCAGTTAAAAATGTATATAAAGGAATAACATTAATTGTTAAAAAAATATAATCATAAAATACTGTTTCCACTGACAATCAACCCATCACATAATAGATAATCTCTTAAGGGTTGCTAAGTCAAAGGTATTGAACAAATCGAGTAACATTTTCTTATACATAAATAAACTATAAAAACTAGAAGTATTAGTAATTAAACATGCTAAAAATGTTCCAGGAATAAAGGAGGTCATAGAACGTAAAGTGTTCTCAGGTAGTCATATGGAAAACAACCAGGATCTATTAAAAAAAACGTAGAATCATACATCACAACACCCTCACAAGCTTATAGTCTACAGACTATAAAGACGAGCCAAAAGAAGCAGATACATTGGAGTATGGTATAAAATTGTGGCTGACCTCTTTGATTTGAGGATATTTCTTCTTGGTCTCTGAAGCAAGGACTTTCAGGTCGGCTTGCAACAACTCGAGAAGCTTGGAAACATTTTCCTGGTTACCGACGACGGCTGAACTCGCCATCGTTAGTCTTTACTTCTAATTTGTTATTATTTGTGCTCTAGCACTGCCCCATGACAAGTTAATACGCGATTATCCGACGTACTATTTATCAGGTCGATCTTACGCGCCACATTAACGGACGTCAGGCACAGTCTTCATGTTCATCATCACAAATGACAATCGACTGATCGCGGTGCATCGGACTCGCCCTTTAATTGTGATACTCTATCAATTTTAAGGCAAAAATCTCACTGCCACGTCAGTTTTCGGCTATGTCAGCGGATGGCTCTTCCTCTTTCCCCCAGTTCCATCCTCACTGATACTTACAGTTTACAGATACTTGTCACAGTTGTCGCTTGTGTCACCGCTACCGAGGAGCAGGAAGTAAGATTAGAGAGGAGATGAAAGTCATATGTCTGAATGATAATGGCGCCAGTCATAGTCAGTAGTATCTGTTACCGCCACTCATAGTACAAGTGTTCCAAAGCAAGTAACTGACGATTGGCTGGATAATCCACGAAAAGAAAAGGAAAATATTTTACCGTTAGCTCTTTTTTAAAAGCTACAAGATAGCAAAATTAATATGACGTCAAAGATAGCTCAATAAAATTGCCAAATTTATAACATTCCGCTATTTTTGCTTTGCAGCGAAACTCTTCCTTTTCGTCCGACTATCCAGTCGGATATTAAGTCTTTGCGGACTTCGGCGGATGATTTTATTTTAGAAATATGCATTAGATGTATGGAGCCCAGTACACAGCTATGCAATATGGCCGCCCTCGTTGTCCAGAAATGGTTTTGTTTTATTTTCAACGAAACCACTTGCCAACAAATTTTTTAATTAGATAATTTGTGACCAGTAAAAAGTTTGGCATCGATTGCACACAAAAAAAGTTATTTTTGTGAAAAATAAGACTTTTGGGACTAACTTCAGATTCCAAATTTTATTTTCCATTTTCCAAAAAAATGAACAACTAACAAATTTTCTAATTGTTCCAACAGAAATAAAAAAAAAACAACAATTCTTTAGTAAAAGAAAAAATTCAAAAAGTGGATGCTACAGTGCCAACTTTACGTAGGTCGTGTAAATGTAGTCGGTAAGATCGCGCTCCCATCTATTGGTGAACGAGGCCAACGGGAAGATCATCGATTTTATTGCTACCAGTGATAAGCAGAGAGATGTACATACATGCAACGCAGAGATGAGCAGTGAGATGCACAGCGCTATGGTTTTAGGCGATACCATAAACATGGCGCTAAATCATAGCGGCGAGTTCAGGAGTAAGATTTCGTGATCATCGCCTTCGTCGATAATGCATGTTCCGTCGTAGCCGAGCTGAAGGTGATCATGAACGTGTAGCTTGGCGGGCAGAGGTTCTCCGCAACTTATCGCTGGTTCTCAGAGCAACGTTAGAACCCTTCATAAGGGTATAAAGTCAGAAAGGAATAAGAAGAAGAAGGAAGAGAGAAAAAGAATTAAAAAATTAGTTGCACCGAAATACTGAAAATTCGAAAAATTAAATAAAGCTTTCCAAATACTGTTAAATATTATTGGATCTTAATTTACATTAAAAATTTATTCAAAATATAATATTGAGGCTACATCAGAATCTCGCAGAATATACGGAGTGGATAAAATGTGCTGATTTTCTCAGAGATGGCGCCACCTATCTCGCCCAGGAGGTGCTGCCCCCTCGGCGAAAATGCGAACTAATCTAAATCCTTTTAATAAGAATTGCCGCATTGAAGTTTCGGCGATACGGTTTTCAAATCACATTTCAAAAAGAAAAGGATATTTTAAAAGTGGTCCTATCGCAATTTAACCTGTACCAGTCTCTTCTGTAGATCATTCTGACTTTCTGCATTAAGAGATCGTTCAAAAAATCAAGGATTAAGCCTTAAAACCAACCCTTTCCGAGATACAGCTGATTTTCAAATTACATTCGGAATATTTTATCTTGAAAAGTTCACCAGTTGTATGTTCACTAGCGACGAATATTAAATGAATCATGGATGAAATAACGGAAGACGGTAGAAATAAAAAAAGTGAAAATGGAGCATAGCTGAAAAGGGTGTTAAAGCATAACGTAGGAGGAGAAGGATCAGTTAAGACGGAGGAGAGTAAGAGAGAGGCAGAACTCATTCGTACTCTGGGATATTCGCAGAGGGCAAAAGAATATCAACGAATACGTGGTTCAAGATAATTTATTC
>JARQSV010000263.1:24694-34968 GCA_030142285.1 Calameuta idolon | reverse complement strand
AACTGGCCCGTTTACCCTAGATACTGGCACATCTCCTCATTGGAGGAGTCAGCCATAAGGAAAGGAAGGAAGGAAGGTATAATCAAGATTGGAAGTTCGACAGTTACGGCAGCCCGGTGGCGACATCTGATTTTTTAAGGTGTACCATCGGCATATAGCATGGACTACGCCATCCCTACTTCAAACTCATAGGCATAGTTTCCACCGTGCAGAGTTTAAACAGAGTTAACCAATCACGTATAGGAGTTAAATGGAATTGACCAATGAGGTTACTTAACTTTATTTAAACTCTGCGTGGTGGAAACTAAGCCATAGGTCCGTATTCATAGTCAGTGCTTGAGACGAAGCACAGTCTTAAGACCATAGATATAGTAATAATAGCACATGGTAGAGAATATCTTGAGATCGTGTTTAATACGAAGAACTGACTCTGAATACGGGTCATAGAACTCTTACTTCTGGAAGAAGAATAGCGCAGTTAAAAGTGACCCCAACATATTGAAACAGAGATACATACATCTCCTTCTCACTTCGCAATGTCTAATTCTCCTTACTGCGCAAGTGCACAAGTTTAATGACCTAACAAAACCACTGAACTCTAACCATACTGAAATCTGTACGGCAGTGATGAGGGCGGCGTAGACAGAGATAGCAAAGAATTCAGGTCAATGTAGCAGCCTGTCTCTATCACACATTGTACAGTCTCGGAAAAAATTTAAGCTGAGATAAAGCAGCGCGCTTGGGAGGACTAAGTGGCACTGATATACGGCGTTACATTTTTCCAGGGCTTGTACATCATATGCGCAATTTAATTCGAAAAGGAGAACGTCATGCACGAAGTGAGTGAGATAGCTGGGCACTCGCCGGTTTACCTCCGAATACAGTCGTACGTTCCAGTAAAGTTAGAGTTCAGTGACTGTCGTTTCTTTATACGCACTAGAAGAACCAATTATAGTAAGGCAAGGTCCAGCTTGAATTTGATTGGTTATGCAGCGACCTCCCCCCCCCCCCCCATTTTGACTTCACTCCTCTTGCTCAAAATACCAATTTATGCCCATCTCTGTATTTCTATATCTATGTATGAGGCCTGTTTCCTCTTACGTTAATGGAAGTTTAAATTCTGTTTACCCTATCTTAAAACTATATTTAAAAAATTGAACCAGGCTTAAACACGTTGGAGGAAACGGGCATTAGTCGCAATCCTAAACTCCTCATTGGTCAAACTGTTCCTCGCTAAAGATTTGACCAATAAGATTTCTAATAACTTATGCCCATTTCCTTCGACGTGTTTAAGCCTGGTTCATTTTTTTAAATATAGTTTTAAAATAGGTAACTAGGGGGTCGATTGTGTAACTGAAATGTAGTGAAGATACGAAAAGTGAATAGGTAGCTGTTAGTCAATCGGATGTTAGGTTCAAAAGAATACAAGAACAACGCTAGCTAAAAGATATTCACTTTTCGTATTTTTACTCCATTTCAGTTACATAATCGATCCTCTGAATTTAAACTTCGCTTAACGTCGGAGGAAACGGGCATAAGTCATTAGAATTCTTATTTATCAAATCTTTAGCGAACAACAGTTTGACATCAGTCATACGGAGATCTGAGCAGCCCTGGGCTCTTATTATTTTCTGGGAGCTCTAAACCATTCTTCTATATATTTATATTTATTCAATTAAAAAAGTCATATACATTTAAATAGACTGAGTTATAATTCTTCTTTCATGATTTTTATAGAGAATTTCTTCGAGTGAAAGAAGGCTCGAAATGATTGATTACGAACTGTGTAGATTTATTTAATTTAAAAAGATTACAGCTACAATATCACACTTATAAAAGATGGATTAAAGATAATTTATTAACAAAAACATAATATAAGGTGATAGATCACCAACTTATAGAAGTCATATAAATTTCTCATTAATAAGAATACCTAATATTAATAAAATACTCGCAATTGAAATAGTGTAAGAATAGTTCCAGCTGTCACTGAATGTTTTTTTCGGCGATGTTTGGAAAAATTCATGAAAATTTCAGATGTATCCTCTCTCATATTCCGGCATATATTCTATGCTTTTTAAAGTTATTAACGCAAACCTCTCTAGAGTTGCCCTACAGATACTCCACTCCGAGAGTATCTTTAGTAAGAATATCATTCCAATTTTGTTTGCTACGTAAAAAATTATTGATTTAGTAAAAAGCTATCGCAAAGATGCACTTGTCAAATAATACTTAATCGTAAAATACAGTATAGTTTTTGTATTTCGGTGATTCTTCAAGCCGGCCGAGTGGAGCATCTGGTATAGTACATGCGATCACCGTGAGAGCAATGTTAACAAGTAGTCCAGCTGACTGTGACAAAATGGTAGGGTCCTCTCGTTCAGCGGGAGGTGATAGAATTGTATATAATTAACTAGTTCGGGGGACAATGAGTGCTGATAATCATGATCAGTCAAAACCGCCGCTCAGCAAGCCTCCGAAAATTGTACATAGTGTAGATGATAGCGCGTTCGACGGTAGGAAAATCAAAAGGGAGCGAAGTGACGTTTGCGGCGAGAATGGGGGACCCAGTGACGGCAGTGTTACTGGCACCGATGGCGGGGGTGGTCCAGAAATCAGGCTACAGCAACAAAAACAACATTCACCCGGACAGCTACAACAGCATCAGCAGAATCAACAAAAAGCATCTGGTGGCAACATGCCTGCGAGGATCCCGAACGGCTTTCATGCTGGGGAGCTTCTCCAGGACATACTCACTACCAGGATCACCGCTGTGGCTCATGCACCTGCTAGCAAACATGAGAAAATTCGACTCATGATCGAGGACACTATAAGGTTTGTTATAATATATTTTGCTCCACTAATTCCTTTTTGCTAAAGTAAATTCAATAGGTGCTAAAAGTGGTGTTCCTTTCTTTCTTTCGATAGTGAGGATTCAAAGTGTCGTGTTCAAGAAATTTTTTTACAAGTGGAACAACTTAAGTTAGAAGAGAAATTATTGCTGTACCTGAAACTCCCAATGTCAATGACAAATGCTGGAGGAACAATAGATCCATTGAGGCAGCCGTTAAATCCACTTGGAAACCGTTATGAAATTCATCAGACTATTATGTGGATTAGAACACACTTAGAGGAAGATCCCGATGTGTCTTTACCAAAACAAGAAGTTTACGATGAGTACAAGTATGTTTCTATAACATATAATGTTACAATTTGAATTTTAAATCAATCTTTCATTCTAGTATGTTCTGCATAAGAAACTCCATGAAGCCTGTGTCTACAGCTGATTTTGGCAAAATTATGAAACAAGTATATCCCAGGGTACGCCCACGAAGACTAGGTACTCGTGGAAATTCTCGTTATTGTTATGCAGGCATGCGCAAAAGAGTTAAACTCGATCCCCCTACACTACCAGCAGTGACTGGTGCTCAATTGGTGAGCTTGTAATATTTTAATAAGACTATGTTTGGGAATATTAAGCTTTTATATGTAATCTGGATTTTTAGAATGAAGATATGGAAGAGAATATTACAGAAGAAATGTTAGGAGCAGCTTCAACATTGATCAGAGAATGGGCTGAGACACTGTTAGGTTTGAAATTTCCCAGTTTGTGCGCTCTGGCACGTCATCTCGTAGATAATCTTTGCGTAGATACGAGATCTCTCGCTGCGGTATGCATTCTCTATGCGTCAGGAGAGACTCAAGTTACATCCAATAAAGGTAAGTAAAATAATATTGTTCAGGAGGTTGGCTAGTCAATCGGACGAGAACAGTTGGTATGCGACATTCATAGTCAAACACTTTGAGCTGTTGTATACGTCAACATTTTTTTAATACTAATGAAAATCGGCGCAAGTATTCTTGATTTTTTTTGCATAAGATGCCCTCAATATATAAAGTAATTTTTTTGTGGAAAACACATAAGGGTATATAAATTTTTAAGTTTAACCTTAATTTTCAGAAAAACAGTAGTATTAAACGTCCTAAAACTGTTACAGTAAATATATCGCACGGAAATAAATGAAATCTTTTTTAATTTGTAACTGTTTCATCATAACCGACCAACCTCCTTGTAAATAAATAATCCTTTCTTTCAAAAGAATATTTGACAAGCAAGACGAATGAATTTCTAGAAATGACTGCAGGACCAACGACCAACTTGCCGAGCACAGGAAAGTCCGGAAAGCTGAGAGAGGCGCAGTTGCAGCTACAACGTAAGCTGCAACAACGCGAACACATTCGGGATCAGAAACATCGACATCTCGATACTGTTTTACAGGTGCATGAGCAAAACACATTGTGGCTAAACCGATGAAATAATAATTGAATTCATTAAAGGTAATCGTATGTTGTGTTGTTTCAGAATCAGAACAAAGAGAAGACTGTAGATAATAATAAGGGAGTAGGAGGAAGCAAGGGAAGCAAGAAAAATAAAACAAGTCAGTCACCGCAAGGTACAAACGCGTCGACCGGGCATAATGCTCCGACCAAACTTATAAACCTGCCAGCTATTGTTTCGAGTCGACACAAGAAAGTTCTCAAGTCTACTAATAACGCTCCCTGCAACATCGGCTCCCTGCAATCCAACTGTGATAATCTAGTGTTACAATCGATCGAAGATGTGCAGAGTAATAGCAAGTCTAAGGTAGTGACGAGCTGCCGTGCGATTTCGCCTAAAGAGGTTAAATCGAAAAATTCCAGAAAGCGTGCCAACGCGAATGTGCCGACACAATCATTGGAGTCCAGTCCCGAGAAACAACCGAAAATAGCAGCCGCGGACTCGCAGTCTTTTGTGAACGTGATCGAACGATCTAACGAGTCCTTGCCAAGGCTCTCGTCGATACAGCGTCCGGGAAAAATATCTGTAATACCGGCTAGTGATCTAAAACAAGCCATGAAATGCAAAAGTAACGAAGGAGCTGCCATTGAGCGTCCCTCAAAAAACTGTGATATCAAGTCATCCCCGTATTATTCCGAGAACAACACCAAGTCAAATGGCTGTCCTGCGGATCTCTTCGATGGAAGGACCTCAGTGAATACAGAAGTAACGCCGCGTCTTTCAACAGGACCACTTGTAACGGATACATCAACAGAACCGTCTACGGGATCTTCTACAGGGTCCTCAATGGAGTCTTCGACGGAACCCTCAACGAATTCTTCAGTGGATCAAATGCGATTACTACAGAACAACACGATCTTGATCGATAGGAATGATAAGCTCTGTACGATAGATCCTGATGCGTTGGATGACTACTTGAACGGGGGGAATAATTCTCAGGAACAAGAGGAAGAATTAGTGCAGTACTTCCAGCAGAATAGCTCATCCAGTTCTGACGCAGAGGCCAATAATCTTACTGTGGATAATGAACAGATATCCCGGTCGGATAAGGTATCGCAGTTAAGAAAGATGCTGCAACAGAATTTAAAGGCAGGTACCGTTATTCATCCACCCGAAGATATTCTATTAGCGATGAATGTAAAAATAGAAAAGCCTACAGAAAAGAGAGAGATCAGTCAAAAACATGATCTCATACTACCAACGTTACTGAACCATCCGAATCAAGCCAATACTAGGCGCAGAGTGAGTTTTGAGATGAACGTAGTGGAGCACATTCAGGATTCAAGTAACATCTCTATTGGGAACACCGTACCTCAAAGTCCCAATACACGTCGTCGTATATTTAACTTTACGCCAATATCGCCTGGACCACACTCGCCAATAAATGGCCGAGCCTCTAAGCCAAATTCAGCTAATGCCAGTCCCTTTGTCTCACCCAGGAATACCCCGGTACCTCGTTCTCGGAGTAATATTCAAGCTAGTGGTTCCCGTTCAAGAACCTCACAAAAGTGCTTATCGCGTTCGATATCGTGCAACATGCCGTACTCCAGTAGAAACGACACTTTCGTAGTACCTACGAGTGGACCAGAGTTAACCCGACAGATGTCAGCACCGCAGTCACCTCTAACTTGTACGAGTTACATTAAAACCACAGAAGTTCAACCCACATTAAATACACCACATCAGAACATAGGAATTTCTCCAAAACAGGAAAGAGTGAGCGAACACACAGCAGCTTTGTTGCACAGTGATATAGCACCCCAAATGCAACTTTTAATAAACTACCCAAGTCACGAGAATCTTCAGGAGATTAAAAACATCTACCAGAAAAACAATCAGCCAACAGATCCAGAAATCAGTGAACTATTTAACGACGGGAAAACATTCAGCACCGAGCTGCTGTACTATAGATCTCAATCCGTTCCCTTACATAGGATGGTTAATCCAACTCTAATGTCTCCGCTCTCGACAACGCAGCATTACGTCACTGCGCTTCAGAGCCAGAGCTTTAACCCTTCAACGAATAGCTCTGTAGCTGCCACACCAGTTCCTAGTGAATTCAATGATTTTGGGCCGATAGGAGGAGCACCGGACAACAATACCTTTCTACTGGAGGATGTAGATCCCAATCTGATATCCGCTAATCAACAGTTTCTTATAGGAGACAAAGAAATCAGTCCTGAGAACATAACAAATATACTGAATATATTGAATGAAGAGACTCCTCAAAGTCTTCAGATCTTACCGGAAAATTCGAACGAGGAGACGTTATTAGAGCCTAATGCTATTATGTTAGAGGAAATACCGACTTCAAATTTGAACCTTGCGGATGGGAATATCCTTGACCCAACAGCGGTTCTTGATCCTTCAATGAGCAGCACGTTGCACAGGATAATTCACTCCAGGTCTTATCCTAATACTCCTCTACCATTGCCACTTACAACGTACACGCCCGCCACATACACAGAGGACTCAAATGGCTCCAGATCGTATCCGTCAACTCCCTTGCATACAGTGCCACCACGAGAGACTTACACCGAAAGCAATGAACCAATGCTTTCTAGCCCTACCCTAAATTCTTTAAATCTTCACGGAGAATCGAACAATGTCAATTCCACAACTAGCAGCGTCTGTCGCAATGTTACGGAACTCCTCGAGCCTAGTTTCCTGGCGGATGCCGATGCGGCTAATCAGGATGATCTTGATCCCCTTGGGAATTTTGATAGCCTCCCAGACGTTGACTCCCTGACCCCCTTGTTCAATGAGGTCGCTGAACCAAATTGTTGAAGATTCGCCCTGAAGAGAGGTAATATTTATTATAGTCTCATAAACAATCCGCAATTAGCTGTACCTTCATTTTATAACAAAAGAATTTTTCATGGTTTTATTTTAGAAAGTTATAATCTTCCTGGGGTTGTCTTTCATGGATGATGGAGATTTTTATTTTTCAACTGCATTGTCCTCTGGTTCTCCTACATGTCCCTCGTAAAGAATAAAAAGAAAACGTACATGTAAATCTAAACGTAAGCTTAAACGTAAGAGAAGAGCTTGTGCGACAAGTCACGCGTTTCAAATGAGATTGTCTTTTGGCCACGTATATTTATTAGCGCACCGGTATAAGTACCGTGTTCATTGTCGCAAGACTATGGCCGTATACTTTTAATTAATCCGTTTATCGCCCCTTCTTTTTTTTCCTTTTTCTATTATGTATCCTTTTACATACATACCTATTTACCTATCTCACTACGTACCTCTCTACGTAATCTAGATACCCCACGTACCTAATTGCATGTATACTTCGTTTTATTAGTCATTACTCCTTCAACATTTTTTCATCATCTTTATAAATCGTATTCTTTTTTGGATAAGGTTTCAATGATGTTCGAACAATATTGGTTCGATGCTTATTCATACAGTTGATTCATGAGTTGAATGTGAGGATTAGCGAGCACTTTTATGTTGAAAGTTACAGAGAGATGGTTCCTTCAAAATACATTTTACTCGTGGATAAACTGCAGATAGATGTTTTAATGTAGAAAAGGGAGCAAAAATTCTTTTGTACAAATTATTTAATAGGGTGCAATTTCTCGGCCGGAGAGTATTGCAATCTTTTTGCGCGTGCTCAATGAATATTGTAACGATGGCTTGGATCTGGAAGGTATTAGTAAAAAAAAAAAAAAAATGAAGATGTCAACGACACATAACTTTTCGGAACTAGTTCTTACCAAATTAAGTATTGAAAGATTTCAAATCGTAGCAGTGATTCTTTCTATTGTTGACGCGAGAAAATGATATGTATAATGGCACATATGTTATCGGGATACCATGAAAATCAGGCTAAAATTCCAGAGAAAAGTCATTGCCCTATTTTTATAAATGCGTCGAACGTGCAGCCGGCTATTTTATTCGTTAATTGTTGATAGAAAAATTTTTATTCAAATTTATGGAGGGAGGTAGCTTTAAAAAAGCAGCATACGGTGGTTATTTAAAAAAAATAGTTGAGATACACTATTATTAGTATGTGCTCGGATATGGCTTGAATGCAGTCATTGGCTGTATCACCAAAAACACCACGGAGAAAGTAAATACATTTGGTTGGTCAAATCTCACAACTGTTGCAAGATTAACGATCCAATGCCCACTCAAATGTATTTTGCTAACCGGGGCTGTTTCTGCTGAACGCAGCTATTGTTTCGAAGACGTTATTAGCCAAGAAACTGTCTTTGATTTATATTGGTGCACTTTTATTTAACGATACTGCGATTCTTTCTTCTTGAAATTCTCACATTACCTGCCACGCCTGAAGTTTCACTGTCATGTCTCTTCCTTTTTCATTTGTTATATACATTCATGTGTAGTTTCAAACGATCCCGCTATTATTCGTTATGCATTTTACATTTCAATTGTAGCAGCTAAAACACACACACACACACACACATAAGATTCCCTTAAGCAGTCTTCATTGAAGCTTCCTTTACTTTTAATTTATTTTACATTCAGTAAACAACTTACTCGCTCTCTTAGTCGTTTGGTTTTGTGCAGACGCATTTTTCTTATTTACACATCTCCACCAGCTCTTATCACAATTACGTTTGAACGTAGCACAATACTAGAAATTTGAATAAGGAGTGTTACTTGTGATGTTTAATGGGGCTACAATATTTTTTAAGACCATGGAAAATTATGAGAAACGATAAGATTTGCACCTATTCTAAGTGCTCTCTCATTGGCCCGTTGCTGATAGCGAAAAGAACTGGTATTAGCTATGCAAATGGTTGTGTCCAAACGAAAAAGAAAAAAATAGTGGTACATTTATACACACGTTGCACCGGTAGGAGGAATAAAAGTCGAAGAAAGAGAAAAGGAAATAAGAAAATGACGTAACTAAAAGTACTTTTGGTCAAGAAGTCTGTACACACTAGTCGTTTGACATCAGTTGCCTGAAAATACTTCCAATGGAATATTAATTCCCTTGGAAGTATTCCTACGAAATGCGATCGAGAACTAATTGCCTGCATGCGACTAAAGAATAAACGGTTTTAAATCTGTCTAAGTAGAAAAGGGATACATATTATAATTACTTACTGTTACACGCACAAACGTACTAGAGATATCTATGTATAATTTAATGTAGTCATATAATCAGGATTTGACGTATGGAATATAATCGTACATTCGAGATACATAGAAAAGAAGAGAAAGAATCGATAGGAAATAGCGGATAACAGAAAATATTAAGAAACACAAACAGGAATACACTGTGTTGGTAGATAGAAACGTATTTACTGTAAAGACTATGCAGTTTATTTACAACGTGTCTTAACTGATAAAGAGCAAAAAAAAGAGAGTGGGCAATGAGAAAGTGAACTTATTGGAAATAATGAATGAAAACAAAAAAAGAATACAATGAAGAAGAAGCACAGTAAGACAGCCGGAGATATATAAAATATTATCTCTCATGTAGTCACAGTATTTCTCTTTAACTCGTTCTCCTCCCTCGTTCTCTCACTTTCTCCTTTACACAACACATTAAATATCCAACTGCTACCTTCTCCCATTATCATGTATCACAAAGAAAAGACAGAAATGTTGAAAAAAATATTAAGATTTAGCATATGCATGACGTAGTCCTCGTATTATATATCCAGATACATACAGTGGAATGCGAATCGCATGAAGATCGAGCCCGGCAAAAGACTTTCATTTGTAAATTCTAAGAAGAAAGGTCATTATTATTTAAAATACTAGAATGTTGCGGCGTTATTGTGAACGGTTATTAATTTTATTCAGACGACAAGCTCTGTAGATTTTCCCCTGTCGCAGTAACGTTGCGAGCAAATGAAAGTCACGAGTAATGCGTTCAAAAACCTCACTAGAGCCCACTCTGATAATCGTTCTATCTTGCTCGTAATAACGCTGATGATGAAAAAAAATA